>JAOQIF010000006.1:140219-269964 GCA_026260285.1 Colletotrichum sansevieriae | reverse complement strand
TCCTCTAACTATCTATTCGAGATCTATACCTAGTTATAGCATATAAGCCGTTTTATCCTAAATAAGCTCCCTTATTATAGCACGTAGGATATACTATTCTAGTATAGTAACCCTAGCTCCCTCTAAGTCCTCTAGCCTATTGCTATTCTCTCGTAGAGCAGTTAGCGTAGCACCTATATATACTTTTGTGCGGGTAATAGCGCTAATATATATACTTATATATAGTAGCTTATTAGTACCTATTGTAGGGTGGTGCTAACTTAAGGGTGAGGATCCCTTAACCTTAGAGCTAGCCCTCTAGCAAGGTTCTTATATGCTTCGCTAGACGGCTTAGGTATAAGTTCTTATAACTACTATAGTTCCTTTAAGCTTAGTAATATACTAGTAAATATTTACTAAAAGCTATCTAATAAGCCTAAGTTTCTTTCTAAAGGTAGGAAGTATATTATCTACCTTAGCATCTTCTACTATATAGTTAGGGCGTTATAATAGTCTATCTATTAGATTAATAACCCCTAACTTATACTAGATTTTAAAGTTAAATACTAATAAGTAGTAAACCTATTGCGCGAGTCTTCTATAAATATCCTATATAGGTATAATAAGCACTCCTTTTAGCGCTATATAGTCTATAAGTATTACGAATTTCTTAGGGAGTTCTTATAGGTATTACGCCTAGTAATCTAAACTTTCTATAATAGCAAGGAGTTCCTATTGCTCTATAGCTTAGCGCCTCTCTATATCTAAGAGCTTCCTTAACTAGAAGGCTATTAGGTGCTAAACTATGCTATGCTTCTGCGAAAGTATGCTAGATGCTACTTAAGTAGATATATTAGTCTTAACCCTGATTTCTAATATTAGGTTATAGTATCTTAGTATTAGGGCTTTAGCGAATACTCTCCGAAGTATCTCAAATGCGATCTATATCTCCCCTATCTAGGCGAAGGCTTCTAACTTCATGCCGTTCTAGCTTCCCTTAAGCATACTAGTTATAGGGGCTATAATATAAGAATATCTTATAATAAACTTATAGTAAAAGTTATAGAAACTAAGGAATACTTAGATATCTCTAAAAGACTTTAGCACTAGCTATTTAATAACTACTTAGACTTTATCTAGGTCTATCTTAATACTATCTTAGGTAATATAGAACCCTAGAAAATCTACTTCTATCTAGTAGAAGTCGCACTTCTTTAGTTTTATAAATAGCTTAGTAGCCCTTAAGTAGCATAGGATAGTATAGAGGTCTTTAGTATACTATTCCCTTATATCTAAGTAGATTAGAATATTATCTAGGTATATAATATAGCAGGTATCTAAAAGGTTAGCGAGTATTTAGTAAATATACGCCTAAAAAGTTACTAGGGTATTCGTAAGCCTAAATAGCATTATAGTATACTCGAAGTACCTATATTATATTCTAAATGCTATTTTCTACCTATCTGCTTTATTAATTGCAATTTAGTAATATACCTCGCTTAAGTTAATCTTTAAAATAAACTTTGCTCTAGCGAGTTATCTAGAAGCTTGCTAATTAATAGCAGAGGATAATAGTTCTTTACTATGATTTTATTTAATCTCCTATAGTTTATATATAGTTGCAAGCTTCTATCCTTCTTAGGTATAAATAGCACTAATACTCCTATAGAGCTAGTTAAGCAGCATATATAGCCTGCTGCCTCTATATCCTGGATATACTTAGCGAGTATTTATAACTACTCTGCTAATATAGAGTATATTAGTCTATATAGGGGTTCCTTACTAGGTTTTAGTTTAATATAATATACTACTCCCTTTAGCTTTAGAACTTTTTTTATATTCTCCTTATTAAAAATATTAGTAAAGTCTTAAAGTTCCCTAGGAATCTTCTTCTCTTACTTATTATTTAGTAAGTCTTCGCCTAAGGACTCTATATCCTTCTTATTAGGGCTTATAGCACTTATTAGATATATAATATAAGCCTATTAGCTATTCTCTATAATCTCTTAGATAATTACCTCTAGCTTAGCAAGCGAGAGGGGTTTATATAACTAGGTATATATATAGGTATCTATATAAATACCTTCCTATCCTATTAAGTTATTAGATAGAAGGATATCTCCTGCTCCTTTAGGGCGAGGGCTTATAATAAAAGCCTAGCAAATCTTCTATAGGTAACCCTAACTATTTATAAAGAAGAATATAAGCTAATAGACCTTACCTATAGGTATAAGCCTTCCCTAGAAATCTACTAATTCAGGGGCTATAATACTAGTAGCTTCTTTTAGTTAGAGCTTCTTAATAAGGTCTTCTTATATAATATCTACTATTATATAAGTATCTATATTAACCTCTAGTTCGACTTCGCTAGATGCTCGGAGCGCTAATGCTTATCCCTTAATAGTCTATCCTACTAAAACTAAAGTTATTTCTAGTATAATACCCCTTAGGGTTATATCTATGCCTATTTATTTCCTAAGTCTTTAGTATTAGTTATACTAGGTATTATAATCGCGCTTATCCTGCCCCGTCTTAGGTTTAGGTTCTAATTACTACCTATTAGCTATATATAGGGTTCGGTATAGTTAGGGGAGATATAGCTATACTTCTTATAGTTATAGCATTAGGATCCCTAGGAGTTAGTAGACGTACTACTAGCGCTAGGTATTATATAAGCATCCGCTAAGTAGTCGTTCTAAGATAGGGTCTCTAGGTAGCGATCCCTTAAGTCTATTAACCTAGGGGGTTATAAGCTACTCTTATAAAAGCAGTCTAGAGAGCCTAAGTATAGTTACTTATATAACTTAGAACGGCTAGCAGATATTCCCCTATATCTCCCTTCTATAATCTCCTATAATCTCTATATATATAGGGCGATAGTATGTATATTAGTATAGTTAATATCCTACTTAAAGAGTTTATCCTTTAGGGTCCTAATAAGGCCCTAAAAGAAGGCGTACGCCTTTATATTACTAATACCCAGCTTGCTAAGTACTTAGTTAATAAACTCCTATTAAGCCTAATATATAATTAGTTTCTTATTATCTTTCTAATAGTACTATTTTAAAATATTATAATAGTTCTAGTCTTAGAGCTTAGGCGTAATATACTACCTTCTTATAAAAATTCTAAAGTCTTCCTATTTAAGGTCTATCTAGTTCTCTAACTTATCTATAAGTATTTGCTAATAATTCCGCTATTCTATTTATAAGGTATGCTCTATTATATTTAAAGCCTATTAGATATACTAGCTATTAGAGTAGCTAGGCCGGTGCTTATAAGCCTCTTTAACTATAATAAGCTAATCTTCCTTTATTATACTAGTAGATTCGCTAGTAAGGCGTGCTATATTATAATTTAGAGGTTTTTTATAAACCTTAGGCGATCGCTTAGTAAGAGGTTAGTTACTTAATATAGTAGCAATTAGCTCCTATTAGTTAGCTATTATAGTTATAATCTATTATATTAGCACTTAGCTAGTTGCTTTATCTATCCCTCTAGCTTAGGCTAGCCTATTAGCTATAGCTATAGATATCTAGCCTATTAGCTCGTCTAGTTTATAGGAAGGGGTCTTATATTCCCTATTCTCCTATATATACTTATTATCTATATAGCGAGTATTTAGCATAGGTAGCCTATTCTCTTTAGGGCCCCTAGCCTCGCTTAAAGCATAGCTTTTTACCTCCCTTTATTAGCTCGTATTATCCTCTAATTACTTACTAGGGTTAGCTTCCTTATATAGGTTTATATAGGCTATTTCGCTCTGCTCTTAGTAAATATTAGGTATAGGTTCTTTAGCTTAATTAATAAGCGTTACTTAGGTATATAATATTATTATTATTACTAACCTTCTTAAAGTAGGATAGAAGCAAAAGAATTATAAAGGTATTAAAGGGCTAAGAGCTATAGTTAGGTTAAACTAATAGTAGAAACACCTAAAAATAGGATTAGTATTATTATATTACTTTTACTTGCTTCCTCTAAGATCCTTTATTTCTAGCCTTTAGTAAGTATTCGCTAGGTCTTTATTATAAGGGTTCTATACCCTAGACCTATAAGCCTCTCTATCCCTTTAGCCTATATTAGCCGAAGCGTCTCTAGTTTCTCCGGTCTAGGTATCCAGTCCCTTACACCTACCTCACCTACCGCCTCTTTAATCTATACGTCCTATATATAAAAATTCGCAAGATAGTTAAAGAGAAGTAATAGCGATATTAAACGAAGTTTAGTAATAAGGTTTATAAACGATATACTACTAAAAAAAGCATAGGCTTATTAATAGCCTTATTTACGAAGTTTCTTTCTAAGCCCTCGATCTTCTTTATAATTAGTATAATGCTACTAATAATATATTTAAGCAGCGGAGAAGCCTTCCTATTATATTTATTAGTATATTTACTAAGCAGTAAGGTCTACCCTGCTGCTATAACCTATTAGATCGACTATATAGTAGCAATAGTAGGGTTCTTAGCGTCGAAGATATTAATAGCTACTAGCGCCTTAATTAGAGCAATATAAGTACTTAAGTCTAATAGTTATTAACTTTTTGCTAATATCTCTAGCCTAGATTAATTAGGATTAGATAACTTACCCTCGAGCCCGACCCGAATATTATTCCGAGAAATACCTAGTGCTAACGCTACGAGCCCGACTCCTCTAATAACGAGGCCCCCCCTATATTTAACTTAAGCGATATATAATATATACCTTCTGCATAGGAGGTCTACGAGGCCTCTTAGAGGTCTATACCCTCTTTATAAGCTTTAGCAATACTAGTAGCAGCTATAAGTCAGGCTAGCAGGGGTAGTAGCAGGGGTATATATAGGAAGCTAAAATTAACTAGAAGTGAGATTACTACCTTAGAGGGTAGGCTAGCAACGATTGCTACTACTATCGAGGGTATTCAAAGTGCTTAAGTCTTCTACTAATAATAATAGCTTAAGATCGAATAGCTATAGCAATAGCAAGAAGTAGTATTACTATAATAGTAGGAGGAAGATTTCTAGTAGTAATAAGTATTTATTATATTATAATAGTAAAGTTAGCTCGTATAGCTAAGATTACTACTACTACTATAGTAGCCCGTCTTTTTAATACTATTATTATAATTACTATTATTAGCGCAGCTGCTAGGGTAGATATAGCCGCTACTACTAGGATCGTAAGTATAGAGATAGCTATAAGTAGTTATTAATATACTCTTTTTTACCTACTAGAAGTTATATAATATAATAGCTTTTTAATTAAAATCTAAAAAACTAACTACTAGGCCTTAAATCGCTTAAATCTAAGGAGTTTTTAAACTATTTAATAACTTAGTGAAACTCTAGCTAATTTAAGCTAATTAGAGGGTAGGCATTTAACTAGGTAGGTCCTAGGGTCTTGAGCCTTTAGCCGAAAGCACTTATACTCGAAAACTTAGGTATATTAGACTTTAGTGTGATTACTATTATATAGCGGTATTAACCTATTTATATGCCTAATTCAGTTAGATCGGGCAAATTAATAAAACGACACCATTAAATTAACAGCTACCCGTGGAAACGGCGAAACCTAGAAGCGCACATGGGCTGCGACGCGTACCATTACACGAGTTTTCCAGAAGGTCTTGGCCGAGATCCTGCGGCCGGGGTTCGCGGCGAACCCATGTCGTCTTGAAGTTGCACTACGAAGGTGTGTGGAATCTGGTGCCGGGCATCGGGGTCCCCTCTCCCTCCCCTCTTCTCTTTGGCCGGTCCCTGCTGACAGTTCATATCCGGTGCCTCGAAATTGTGTCACTGTGAGATCCTGTACGAACCGCATCGTCTGAGACGATGGGGAGCCAGACTCTGCGTTCCTTCGGGTCTGACTAGACTAGGAAACCAGATTTGCCTTGCTCGCCGTGCCGATCTTGGTTTGGCACGTGTGACATGGCGCAATTTCGGGGGTTCGAAGAGATACAGTCTCATGAGTTGTGGGCATGTATTGTACAACCACTGGGATTCAATCAAGCTGCTGACTCGACGGAGATCCAGATGTCGTGCCGATGGCATATGTGCATGTCTGCACTGCAAAATCAGAGTTCTGACTGCTCGTGTCCCTGCTGACAAGATCCTTGGAAAGTGGACAGTCGGCGGAAGTTTTCCCTCGAGTTTCGCAAACCCGTGGGCGGTAGGGGTTGGAAGGATGCTGGTGCGGCAAGGGGGGAGGTCAAATCACCTCAGCCTGTCTGTCTTCCGCGTGCTCATCTCTGTGATCTCCGGGTTAATGGATAGTTTTTTTGAAGTTTACCACGAGATTGGGAAAGGAAAACCGCGGATCCAAGAACCCATCGTCCGGAGCCGCCGTGAGCGTTCCCCCAGGTGGATACTAATTTGTTTCTGATCCGCGGGGCTGGGGATTGGCTTACGCAGTAGTAGAGTGGTTCGTCAGGACCCTTTTCCTGTGACGAGCCACATGGCGCTTGCCGCGGCATGCTCTTCAGCTTGAGTAGCCGGTGCGCGTGGGCTATTCTTCACGTGTCTCGTGTGTGCACAAGCACACGAGATGAGCTGATCTCGTTTTTCATGGACTTCGCCGCAGGTTGATCTGTCGACGAGGCCAGAGATGGACATAGGTCCTACCCGGTGAGTTCTAGCGTTGTTAAACGTGGGGTTCCCTCTTCTGGAATTTCTTCAGGGCGGTCATTGAGCCCCATGCTATTAACGAGGTCGGGCAGCGATGTACTTTTCTGGATGTTCATCTCCACCGTCGACTGGACAACTGCGTATCACGCTGATTTTGCGGGTTCTTGCACAAAATGGTGCTCTTTTTACTCTTACTCCTACGTGCAGGCCTGGAGTAGTAGGTCGCTACCGTGCCGGAAGGCGATGTACCCGGGCCGACGGGTTGAGGCTCAAGCGGAGCCAACTTCATGACCAGATCTTACACGGAGCCAGCCATTTCCGGAGACGATGTGTTCCTTGGACGCCTTTGCTTGGACTACATCAATGTTGCCAAACATGTGCTACTCACCTTCAGGAAAATATCACAATCAACTACGTGGTCATTGTGGGTTCATGCACCTTAAATGAGGATGCTGGAGGTGCGTATTTAGGTAAGGTAACTAATGTCAAGCACTACCGTAGGTATCGAGACTTAGGACGCTGAATATCTCAGCACTGTTCGTTCAAGGGAAGCCAGGCTGTGGCGGACTTTCCATAGAACCGGGCAATGGAAAGCGAGGCGATCAGTTGCTATTTCAAGCCGGGCCAGGTACACCAAACGCTGTTGTATTATCTAAGTGTCTGTTTCCCCCCCGATTGCCCAGAGAACTGAAAGACATCCCGACAATAGTCGCGATCAGAAGACGCAGGTGTCTAGTATTATGGCAGCAGCAAAGAGTCGAGTCTATTTGCACATGCTGAGTGCCCATGTAGTTGCAGCGTTTCTATCAACAATAAAATATTCCCGTTGACAGGTCTGACATTTTTCGAATTCTGCATTGATATTGCATCATTCCAAAGAGAAGGCCATCAACCCATCAAAGAAGGCAGGAAGGAGCTACCTCCCATCCTTTCAAGTTGTATTCCTTCCTTTCGCGTGCGAACCTGCGGCAGACCGTCTCACATATGCCTAAGGTACTTTTCCATCGTCTCCCCTCCTCCAACTCTTCCATCTCCTTCTACCCATCTAGTGGCAGCCGACTTCCAGACCAGCACCTTACCTGTCTGCAACTCGATCGACCCAACCCAACCCGACGGACAACATCACCTTCCCCAGCTGAGCCTTCCTCTTTACTGGCCTTTCGGCAGAAGCCATCCTTCATTTGAACCTCGGGCAGGGATTTACCTCGCCTTCTTCAATTTCTCAACCCTGTGAGCCTCCAATTCTCAACATAGCCACACCCCTAATTAACATCCCAACCTGTATCTTGTCGCAACATCCATTGCCGAATCCGCAATTATGTCTGCCAACGCCCCTCGCCCCAACGGGTGAGTTATCTCTCACTTATTTCACTTGTTCCCCGTTTACTGACTGGTACAGTCCTATCAACCCCGGCTACAGCTTCCCTGAGCGGTAAGAAGCTCCGCGTCAAGCTTGATTAGTTCTCGTTTTCAGCTCTAGCAAGACTGACATCGACTCCGCAGCTACCGCTGCAGTCTCGGAGGGGAGTGGCGTCCCCTCTCCGGCTTTTCCAAGCGTCAACAGAAGCTCATGGAGACCAAATTCAAGAACCGCAAAGTCAACGCGGCGGACACTGGCATGATCTGCCGCATCCACTCAGGCGAGCCCGTCAAGGAGATCAAATGCGAGGGCCCCTGCAATGAAGTTCGCGTCTTGGACGATTTCTCGAAGAACAACCGCACCAATGGCGTCTACGTAAGTCCTCGCGGCCTCGCTGTTTGCTCGAGATCGGCTGACACCCTCTCCAGGTCTGCAAGCTCTGCCAGCATTGGACCAACACTCAGGAGCCCGGCTATGCTCCTTGGGCTGCCCCCAAGAACAGACTTGATCCACTGGAGATGGAGATGGATGACTTCGAGGGTCGCATGCCTACCGAGCCTTCGGACATCTTCGATTTTCACAGCGGCAACGACAAGGTGAGAGATACCCTCTAACCACTCAGGTTCCATCCACTAATTGCCTCTGTCAGCCTCTTGCCCCCGTCACCAATACTTATGAAGGCACCACCCGTGCTGGAAGCAAGGCGACTGATCCTTCCCTCCGCGCGGAGGATAACGGCCACCTTAAGGTCGCCCCTTCCACCGTCTCCGGTAGTGTTGGTCCCATAAGTCGCGCTCCCGCCTCTGTTGTCTCCGATGACACCAGTATCAGTCTTCTGGCCGACCTCTGCGACAGCGCGACTTGGTTTAAGACAGCCGCTGTGGCCCAGGAGAAGGTGGACAAGAAGGCAACATACAATGGGTGGGACTCCAAGGGCCAGCTACACGCGTTGAAGAAGACTCCCTCATTCGCTTCGGGAAGTGCACCCTCTATGGCTGGAAAGACCCAGAAGCCCCAACAGATGGGCAAGCCTAACAATGTCTTCCCCGGCGAGAATCGCGCTCAAGCGATCGATCCGTTCCTAAAGCACAACCCTTTCCACCCTTCGGCCAACCGTTCCCAGCCCAGCGCTGGAAAGGGTGGATTCGGGTCTGCTCCGGTGAGTGACTTCGCGGAACGCCTCCAGGATTCTCGACAAAGTACTGACATTGCACAGGAGCGACAGGGTGATCGTAAGCAGATGACGCAGAGAGAGCATCGCGAGATACAGCGATCTATGCCACAAGGTCGCATTGTCATGCCTTACCAGGACGAGGACGGAGAGGACGAGGATTCATCTTGAAACGCGGTCATTTATCCTTTCGACATGACTCTCTCTTGGTTTGAAGGAGGCTACGCAGGATTTCCGTTGAGAGCTTTACAACCAAGGTCTGAAATGTTTCAGGAGGTTGGTGGTCGTTTGCCTTTTTGGAGCGTATGTGACATGGAGAATCCATGCCCGAAAAGTCTGTTCTCTAGACAGACTCATAGTCAGATGATATCACAAAAGCGTTGCGAGTAAGCAGTAAGTCTTTCCTCATGAATGCACGTAGTTATGTATTCCAACAAGCTCAAAGACAGAAGAGGCAGTATAAGAAGCACACACAAAAGACGGCACCACCATCCAGTCTCGATGTGATGAGTGCGGCCTGTCCATGTTTATCACCAGATCTGCCCTACCGGGGTCTTCTTTTGAAAATGCCCTCCCAATCATACCCAAAGATGTGTGTGTGTACCGTACATGCCCCGCAGCAAAAGCGGGCGTCGATCATAAGCAGTAAAATTTAGTCAACCAAACATCTGAGTTGGTTTTTACGTTGTTCAGCTGCCACCCTAGCGCCAGCCGCTCCAGCCACCTGCCACACCAAAATCAACCTTTCTCTCGTATTTGCGGAAGACCAAAGATCGCGAATAACTCCAGATATGAGGCAGGGCACGTGGCTGCAGCAGCCGATGCAAAGGGTCAGCCATTAATAAAGGGGTGTCAAAGTTGGTTTTTACAGGTCGCTGTCGCGCTTGTAATACCCCGGGTTGGCGTCGGCGCCGCGGTTCATCATCTCCTGGGCGTCACCGACCTGCCGACGCTCCGTGATCTCGCGGTCCTTGAGCCTCTTGTGCAAAACATACCTCAGACCCAGCGTCAATCCTCGAGCGCTCCTGTCCCTCATGACTGCTGGTCCCTATTGCAAGGGTTCTGATGAGCTGGACAAGCGGTTAAGATGGAGGTACACGTCTGTGCCATAGCTGACCGCAGGTATTAGCACATCTGATTGTACTCGTGAAACGGACGGTGTCAGTTACTTACCCCTCCATACTGATCAACTTCAGGTCGCCTCCAAAATACCGCGCATATAGACGGGAGATGGGCAATCCGTACCCAAAGCCAGCCATTGGTGCTTTGAAGTCGCTCTTGTCGAAGTCTGGATCCAGATTCGGCGTCCTGTCCACGGTGGTATACATATAAGTCCAGACTAGGGGGATGGCGCTTCTTGGGATGCCGCCACCCTCGTCCGAGATTTTGATGGTGATATCTTCCTTGCCTTCGGCAACAATTACTTTCGTCACAGGGAACTCCTGCTTATCCTGGCCATGGGTTTCGACAACGGCACGGAGCGAGTTCTTTAAGGTTTCGAAAAGCATGTGCGACAGGTGCCCCGGGACGTACATGAAGTTAATGTTCGGGTTGCACACAAGTTGGATCTTGGGAGCCTCAAAAAGACCATAGTGGTCCTCGCACACAAAGCGCGCATTCTCAATGGCCTCCTGTGCAAGGTCCTGGACGTTCGTCTTGGTGCAGATTATACCGACGTAGGTGGGGTCGCGGTGGTGACTCTGGTCCGTCAAGGCAATGTGCTGACCGATGAGCATGCGAATTCCTATACGCGACATGTAGAAACGATCAAGGAAGGACTGAATGTTGTTGTCAATCTGCATGCGCTGCCTCTTGCGCTTGTATTCCAGGATACCCTGGGCCATCGTCGTTACGACACCATCGTGACGTCTCTTGATGCCGTGAAGAGCCTTAGCGAATCGTTCGTTGTAAAATCGCAGCTCGGCAGGCCAATCCCCCGTATCGTCGACCATGGCAAAGTATCTCCTTGCGGCGACGGCCTTCTGCTTGTTGGAGCCATTCCCGTTGGATTGGGGGAGGGATGCGTATTGCCCCTCTTCAATACTCGGATTTCTTGTTGCCTCAGACAACATAGCCTTGCCGTACGACTTGCTTGGCCTCATGAGCCTCTCCTTTGTTGTCCTATCTAAATCGGGTCGTGGTAATTGTGTAAGTTCCTAATGCGAGTGGCCGGACGTCAGTGAGTCGTGTCCCGCCATGCGTCATGCGATAGTTGAGCCTCAACATACCTCGAACGACTGTGCGTACCAATCTTGCACCCGCCTCACGGAGGGCATGTCGTTGAGACCATCAGGAAGCTCGTCGAGTTCTTGGACGCGGTGGGCGAGGCGAATTGGCAGTTCTTCGGCGAGGAATTGGGACGCTCGGAAGAGAGTTCCTGGACAAGGACAAAGGGTCAGCGGACATGCCACACAGTAGTGCACAATAACAACGGGCCAGCGCATCGCCACGCCAGGACTGCGGCGCATGCAGAGGAGCTGCAAAGCGATGCGTGCAACTATTCGGGCGACGGTCCTGTAGGGACAAACTAACCAACAGATGGCCGCTCCCCGAACTGAACCATCTGCCTCAAGCTCACGCCAGTTGCCGGAAAACTGGCGTAATGCCTGATGGTGTCCATCAACCTCTCCGTCTTTTTCCACGACATATCGGGCGACCGTTTCGGGATCTGGTAGTCGACTACTGTTGACGTATTCGAATTGAGGCAACCCCGCGGGAGCAAGCTGGCAGGGCCTTTACCGAGGCTTTGATATGACGCAGGGCAACATGGAAAGGTTCGGAGGGGATTGCAAGACGAAATGGAGAAGAACAACGAGCTTAGTTCTGCATGGTCAACGGGGGATGAAGACGGAGGTCGCGTGCAAGCCAGGCGTGCTCGAACGGTGTTTCGTGCAGGTTATTTCTGGTAATGGAGATGGAGCAAGACTATGGGAAGGTTGAGAGCTCTGGAGCGCTGGAAGCAGGAACGAGGCCGCGGCCGGGCCAGGATCTCTGTCTCCCCACTGAGGAGTCTGGCCCGGCAAAGGCACGCTGCTACTTTCCCGACTCGGCGTCGTAGGCCCCTGCGGAGGTCATTCGATGGTAGCGCGATACTTTGACCGTTAGCCGACCGGACTGGTGCGCTGCACTTCTAAACAGTGGAGGTGTCCGGCGGTGGCCGCTCGCGAGTGTTTACACCGAGAACTGTCCGAGTTTTTCGTATCTGGAGCTTGTGATGAGTATGGGTTGTTTTCTACTTTCTGTCATTTGCATCGTTCCACAGACAGTTGGCCAGATTAGACTATCGTGGATGCCCTGTATATCTGGATGTAGGTATCGAATGGGTGAGAGGAACGCACCTAGACAGCCGAGAGTCCTGTGGCTTAAAAGCAGTCCAGTACGTATAACAACGGAGATCTGCTACCTTACCGAAACATGAGGTGCGCTGCCCTGTGCAGTACCCAGACAGCAGCCAGCATGTGACCGGCAAAAAGGAAGCTGACCGCCCAAGTACTGCACTATCAATCTCCGTCGCACGCGACCCATGGACTCAACCGACGACCGCGGCGGAGGGGTTCTCCTCCAGCAGCTGTCCTTTCCGCGTGTTTCCTTGCTAGCCGAAAAAGCTGCGGTGCAGCGGTGCGTTCTTCCCCCACATCTCACTGCAACTGCGATGCAGCAGCCGCTCAGACCGCCCCCGCTCGCCGAATCGACGCAGTGTTGTGGTACTATTCCAGCTTCCCCCCTGCGGTCACATGCAAAGCGCCACAATTCTTCAAGCCTCAAAGCTTTTCAGAGCCAGTCAGTTTGCCTGCGGCGGCTCCAGCCTCCAGCCTCCGGCCTTCCGGCCTCCAACACGACCTTGACGCCTCACACCGCGTCGAACGCGCCAGAGACAAAGGAGCAAGTCTCACAATGCATTGGTTGGCTTCTTGACCGACACACCTCATCACACCTAAACGCACAGGTTTCCTGCAGCTGTCACCACCCAAAATTCACTACGGTATTGCCCGAGCCTGAGCCCACGCACACAATTCGGCCTTTCGGATCCCTTTCGGAAATACTACGCCCGACTAGTTTCTGACGCTCCCGCTTTGGTTGCTTTGTGCGCATGCAGACCCGACTCGGGAGTCGCATTGCCTCGATCTAATCGCGTCAACCTTCTTCTTTGATCACCTCCCAAAAAGGAACAGGAACACTGCTGGACGGGAGACAGGCTAAAGGCCCGGTTTTTTTGGTTGGCCCGTCGCCGCCCAAGCTCTCCCAAAACCAATCTCGATGCACAGCTATGCCGGACGTCAGGTCGGATTCGGGGCTGGGCCTACGTTTCCTCGACTTGAACGATGGTGAGGATGACAACAGTCCATGCAAGGGCCTGCGTCGTCTTAGGAGCCACGACCGTGATCGTGCCGTCAAGCTACCTGAGCCCTCTACGCCAATCGTCCCGACACCTCAGCCTTCTTCACCGCAAGCCTCATCGCCATCTCTGCCTTCGACCTTGAGCTTCCGCGGCTTTTCCCCTCTGTCACCGCCTCGCAAGCAATTTTCCACTACCGCTCAGCAATTCTCAACGCCCGTGGCTAAGAGCCCTCTTGCGCGTTCTTGGACCGAGGACGACCTCACGGCTTCGGTTCATTCAGACGAAAATGCGACTCAGACCACCAGAGACACGCTTGGTCTAGTCCAGCGACTCAATGAATTAGCGGAAAAGCTGCTGTCGGGCGAAGAAGTCCCGGACAACAACGTTAGCGCCATGCACGGGAAGCTTGACGAGATAGAATCCGTTATGACTGGTGAGGTTCATGTGGCTCAGGAGACACCCCAGGGCAAGCCTAAGACTGGGCCGGCCGTTGAACAGCTCGAGCAAGAACATGAATCTCTTTGGACCTCGCCATCTCCATCTTGGTTTCGTTCTGGGTTGTCGGACATCTCACCTTCCTGGCGGAGCTCATTCAGACGAGATACGCCTAGTCCCGAACCTACAATCGAAAAGAAACCCGCCGTCGACACTTTCCGCATCGCATCAGAGGCCGCAAAGTTGAACACCGAACTGGAAACCCTCGTCACGAATCTCAAGGCCCGGCAAGAAGAATCAGAGGTGAGATTAAATTGCGACTGACTTGTACGGCTGCCAACTGACAAGTCTCAGCATATTCATCAACTTCTCGTCACTCGCGCCGAACGTGCAGCACAACGGATCATCTTTCTTCAGTCAAGAGTCCAGAATTTGTATGTATCTGAAGGTTTGATAATCCGGCCCCAAGTACTGATTCATCGCAGGGAAGAAGAGCTTCAAGAAAACGACTCGGAGCTCACTTACCTTCGACTGGGTCTCAAGGCCATAGAAGTACAATGTCCCACCGACATTGACCCAGATCTTGCCCAGAGTATTCAGAACTGGAAGGCAGATTGGACCGCCCTCAAACGAAAACGTGCCAAACACAAGAGCTTCGACCGCTCGGCTTACAGCACCCCCGTCGGCACGCCTATACGACCAGCACGATGACTCCCCTTTCCCAGACTTGTTTTATTTCCTCTGCTTTCCAAGCGTGATGACTTAAGAGACATGAACGAGTGATGAAGCCATTAAAGCACCGAGTACGGTTACGGACTGAGCATAGCATGGTGTTTGGGGAACAACGGATACCCTGTCAAGCAAGCAAGCAAAAATGTCGCATTTTTAGGGTCTTTGACGACTGCATTACGGATACCGAAGTCATGAATTCAGTTTCTTATTCATTGGCTCTGGTATACCGAGCCAAATTCAACTCAAAGGAGGCACTTCCTTACTTCTATTGATATGAGTGACGACCCTGTTTTGAGTATCACTTACACGGCTGAGTAAGTCTTCATCTAAGGCTGGGATGAATATTGTATGTTCCCGTCTTTAGTCTGACAAGCAATCCCTGTCTTGGCGGCTTGAGAAACGTTTCCAGCAGCCGTGGTGTTCTAATTATGATGAGTCAGACTCGGAAAAGCCGCTGTTCATTGACGAGATCTACTGACGAGTTCAGTCTCAGCCGGTTCAATGAGACCTTTATTCTACATGGGCAATGAGCAAGCACCTTTGTTAGTGATGTCCGCAGCACCAACTTCATCTCGGCGTCAAATGAAATCTGAAGCCAGCATATCTAAGTGCATCGGTTCGCGCGTTGGATATCGTCACTGAGCTAAGTTTCTAGAAGACTAAAAGAGCCCCATATTTCCCCAGAACGCTACCTTAGAAAGATGGGAACTGCAGCCAGACTAGGAAGCCTCCTCTTTTGAACATCGATATCTGATTTCTTTTCGCTTCCTAGTACTAGCTGGGTAAGGAGTCACATATCGGGACAAATATCAGTGAGTCGCGATCGACATTCACCCGCCCGGTCCGTTAATAGTTGTGGAATGAGATACTTGTTATCAACGCGTGATCATCTCTTCCCTTTACGGCTCAGATACCGTCGTACACATCTCATTGTGAAAGTCTATGCAACATCCCGCTGCATGGCGTGCTGCGATGGACAAATGCACTGAAATTTTCAATTGCGGAGGGCCTCTCAACCCGCCCGCAGTAGACTGCGACGGTCGTTTCGACTTTCTGCTCCCCTTTGAACAAAATTCACTGAACATCGGGCCCTCGACTGTCTTCCCCGTTGCACTCCCAATTAGGCTATATGAACTCTACCATGCAAGTCGCAAGGGCTCACGGCGCTTCATGAATGACGCCAAGCTGGCTGCGTGTATTGCCTTCGGTGCTCTTCAGACCGCTCTCCTGTTTCTTTGGGCGCAGGCCCCATTGCCAAGGGTATCTCCCATACTGCCATGCTGCGGGGCACAAAAGCAGCCCTCCAAAATGTTTCTCTGTCGCTCCTCCGGGCGACAAAGTCCCTATCTGCGGACGCACCGGAAGCGGGAAAGCTTCCCTGGCACTCATCCTCTTCCAGTTCCTGCCAGTGGAGTCTGGATTCATCACCATTGATGGCATCGATATTTGCCACATCAATCTGGATGAATTTCGTCGTCGTGTGATTGCAATCCCTCAAGAACCGGTCCTGTTCCCGGGAACATCACGGATAAACCTAGTTCCCAACCAAGCGTCCAACGGCGAAACCACTTCCGACGAAGAGCTTATCGCTGCTCTAACAAAGGCTCCCCTCCCTGGCCAACGATATCCCCGAGAGGGGGGCTCTACACTGACATCTCGAACCTGAACTTATCACATGGTCAGAAGCAGCTGCTTTGTCTCGCGCGGACCGTTGAGCGAAAGAACTCGGGCAGGGTCCTCGTTCTTGATGAGACCACCAGTGCGGTTGATCAAAAGACTGAGGAGATCATGATGAAGGCCATTGAGGAGGATTTTGCGGCTCATATCGTGATCCCAGTTGTTCACCGGCCGCAGTCGCTTCGTGGCATGCGTGAAATGATCACTTTGCAGAACGGAAGGGTTCTAGGAGTTGGACCTTCGGAGGGTTGAG
The DNA here is from genome assembly GCA_026260285.1 of Colletotrichum sansevieriae. NCBI lineage: Eukaryota > Fungi > Ascomycota > Sordariomycetes > Glomerellales > Glomerellaceae > Colletotrichum > Colletotrichum sansevieriae. The sequence continues at coordinate 253,413 of JAOQIF010000006.1, read as the reverse complement.
ATATATCACAGATTCTGGTTCCACGTTCCAAAACGAGAACTAGCTTCTTCGGCTTGTTATATGTGTAACGATGCTCCCTCTTCTGTTGCCGAGACAGGCTGTGCATCGATGCTCCACCGTCCTTTACACAATCTTGGCACTTTTCATTTCTTCAACAGCGAAAGCAACCCGTATGTTATATGCTTTTCTGCGATTTTACATTATCTATATTTTTGAACACATTTCAATAGTCCGATGCTAGCCTCGGTGTTCAAATTTCGAGTGCGAAGGTGCGCGCAGACTATTGACAAGAAAGACGAGAAATAAAAGCTTCTGGTAAAGTTTTCGGTCACGCATAATGTATGACTTTAGAACTCCAGAGACCCGCGAACCCTCCGCGAGAAGCTATCTCAGTTTATTCGATCAAGATCCAGAACTTTTGCAGTTTATTTCAGGTGACTAGCGAGGAATCACCAGAGACCCTGATCAACTTGATTCAGCCTGAAAACCAATGTGCCGTTCATACCTTTACATCCTGCGTAGCGGTGTTGATCCATTTGATGGAATCTCTGAGATAGTTCGCTGCCCTGAGATCTCCAGAACGAGCGTGCGCCTCAAAATTCTCCGCTCGAGATGCTCGGCCGCACAACCGTCCCAGCTCGCCACTCGCCTGCTTGCTCACGACCTCCCGGTACGTGCAAGTCTTATGGTACTTTCCGACCCAAAGACCGCCACTGTACCGCGCTCCCTTTCTCGTAGGAAGGACGTGGTTCGTGCCAATGACCTATCCAATATTAACATGCGCTCATACAGGCCCAAGGATGTCGTAGAACGTATACTTTATCTCCGTGACTAACGCTAGGTTTTTCTCCGAGTAAGATGGCACCAAATTTCTTCATTCTTTTCAACACCTCCCCTGGGTCCTTAGTCAGATCTGAAGGTGCTCGGATGCGAATGTATCCGCCACCTGATACGCTTCGTCAAGATCCTCCGTGGTCTCTCCAACTAACAGCAGCATCGGCTTTGGTGGAGAGATCCTCTAGACAAGCATCGACATAGGGTATCGTCTTCTCCGCGAGATCCCGTGAATGTGATGAGAACCGCCGGGGTGTCGGGACCATGCTCAGCTTGAGAGACGAGATCGGTAGCAACCGTTAAAGATCGACATGCTCATGGTCACGATAAGCGTCTCCGTAGGCCCAGTCACGAGATCAATCCCCACAGGCCCGTACAATTGCCTCTTCGCCTCCGCAACAAACGCATTTCCCGGCCTGGTGATAAAGTCGACCTTGTCCACCGTCTCCGTGCCCACGGCCATGACATGCCCACGGCTATGACAGCCACGGCCAGAACGCCACCGAGGTTGAAGATCTTATCGCACCCGGCCAGGTGCGTGGTCGCGACAGTCGCGCCCGGAATCTCGCCCGCTATCGGAGGGGTGCACCCGATGACGTGCAGAACGCCGGTGACCTTTGCCGTCGCATTTGGTCTCGATGTCGTCAACTACATTTTTTACGATTTGAGGGACTTCGGTTGAGGTGCTGTTGGTGGCGGCGCCGGAGGTTTCTTGACGTGTTTGGGGGCCATTTTCAGACTGATTGGGATTTCAGTGACAATTTGGGGTTGAGGAGAAAAATCAGGTTATCTCCTCAGGGCTAATTGAACGAGATTTCTGGTTTATAATGATCATTTCTTTCCATGATGTTGTACGAGCGACCGGCTAGGATTCCGAACTCGACCGCCGGCCGGCTCCAGCCCATCGGCTGCCCACGCCGGATGGCTCCGGGTTACCCCTGGCGTAAGTGTCCACTAGCCGATGATCTGCCAACGTTTCCCGGGCCCGCGCAAAGATTGTGTCGCTGTTTCAGAAAGGAATGGGAAATGTCGTAACATCATTAGCGGGTCGGCGATGATAATGGCCAGTTTCCTGATACGTGGATTATGTCACACGCAGGATCCGCGGACCCTCGCGACCTCGCGACCGTGCAACCCTGCAACCGCACAGCCGCGAAAGCGCCACGTCTTCCCGGAACACTCGTCTGCTTCGCGCCGAGGCATCTTACTCTTTGGTGCTTTGTGTTTTCAAGACAAATGAACGGGACTGATGATGGATGTCAACGACGTTGTTGACGACTTGTAAGCCAGGGATTAGATTTCTTTTACACGGTTCGTCTCATTGCCAGCAACTTCGGCCCCGCCTCACATTGCCTGCGGTCCGGAGGTCTCGATGGATTATGAACCATCGAAGACGTATTCTGGGCTCTGAAGAGGAGCTTCAATCGTTCTCATGGGAACTTGAAAGCCGGAAGCGGTGCGTTTCGAGATTCGGTTGACTCGGAACTCTGCAAGGCGTTGCAGTCGACGGTTGCGTTTTTTTTCTAGGAGTACTAACCAGGAGGGTTACCTGGATTAAATTATTCTCAGCTGTTATGTCGGCTTAAATTTGTCTGGAGGAGTTGAACATGGGTGAACAGCAACCTTGGCAAACTCCGGGCTCTCGGCCCCGTAACGTTCGGAAGGCGGCCCCACATCGGCGAAGGTTGGCGGCCGTACCAGATCAAATGCTGCATCAATCTCAGACACGTTGGGGACTCGAGAAAGCACGTTCGCTTCGCAGAAAGCGCAGAACAGCTTTTAATTGCGGAAACTCAAGCAATTTGTCAGAAGCAAACGATCTAGAGCTATCTTCAGCTCCAAATGACGTCTTACGTTGACGTCCCCAGGACCAGGGTCACTGTCGGACCGCCCGTTCAAGACGCCGGCCTTGAAGAACAATTGACTTCACCGTTACAACCACGAGCTGTGCCCCTTTCCGGCTTCAAAATGATGAGCCATGACGAAACTAACCCCAAAGGTTCTGTCTGAGATATTTGCGCTATCGACTGGAGAGAAGAATGAATTGGTGTTGGTCCCTCTTGCGATGTCCATAGTTGGATGAAAACCGGCGCCGTTGAAGACGGAGCTATCAACCCTTTTTAATGAGCACCTACGGGGAAGACAACCGCACAAGGGAAACTTCGATTCTACCTCAACTGATTTTTTACTTCGCCTTATCGTGACCAGGCGCTATTTCTTTGTTCAGCGCTTCCCGGGCACTGCGCCAACCTAGACGACAGTTCTTGACTTTTCTAGGCGATGTCCATGGTAGCTTCACAAGAGACGACGCCTTGTGTTCACGCCACATGGCATTGACATACTTCGCCCGACCTTACCTCACTTTGAGGTTGCTCTTCTCGCTTACACACATCCTTCATTCGCTTCACCAACCATCCCGTGCTAAAGTCGAAATTTCTGTCAAGAGTTCCCCATGGTAGGTAGACGCTTCTCACTCATGGAAATTCAACGTCATTTCAACCAGTCGCTCTATCGTTCTCCCACCACAACACCACCTCGCCCACCAACGACAATCCAAAAATGCCCGATCCGGTGTCAATCTCACCCTCTGTTCAACCAAACATAAGCTAGCATAGCGCTCGAACGACAAGACGCCCACGCCCAGGCTGCCTCTCGACTTCGGTATCCCTGCTCCGGCCCACCTCCATTCACGCGGTCAACCAAACGCTCCGACAGATCGACCTTGCTCACCTCGAACGCGAACCCCACTATCAAGTTTCATCGCCTGGAACGGAGGACCCTCCAACTGTCTGCAAGCGCAGATTCACAGGGTCATGACGTCTTCCGGAATCCTTTGCGCAGCCTGATGGACTCACGAGCAATCACGTTGTCAAATTCACCCCATTTCCTCGTCTTCCTCCAATCTCTGTCAACTATAACCGAAGGCTCTGATCCGTCCCCGCGATCCACGTTCCCATCCCTCCCCCAGACGTTCCACAAGGACAAGGACCACCGTTTTAGTGTCCCAAGTCACTGGGGTCGTTCGAACTTCCAACCATACGGAGAAGTCTCCGCTTGATGCTTTCAAGCGGATGAATCTTCGATTTCAACGCCTTGGCGTGGTGCATGGATATATGACGCCAAGCTTACCTCAAGGCAGGAGGCGCACTTGGCTGTCTTGGAACACCCGTCAACTCACCTTCTTACTCCCCATACGCCCATTTTCCTCTCAGATTTCGGCTGGCTGTATCGTGAGAGTGACCACCAGCCTGTTCATAACACCAGGATCGCAGTGCTTATCCTCACACGGCATCTTATCACCGAAGTGCCTGCGTACAAGCCTTCGACTTCCCGCGGAAAAGGTCCCATCTTGCCGCCACCATGGCTTCGGACCCAAAACGAGAAAAAGTCCGCGACGGGTCTTTGTCAGACAGTTCCGAGACTGAAGTCGCCCTATGGGTCATTCTGGACGGTTCTCCGAGGCCACGGCTGTAGAGCTGGAAGAGAAGAAACGGATGGAGGCTTCCCACAAGTTGGAGAAACCCCTTGCTGGCTTCACTCCGGATCAGCTTGGTCGAATGGGCGAGGGATATTGCCAGAAGCATGGCATCACTGAAGAGGAAGACGTTTGCGCTTTTTGCCTTGGTGCCATGATCGCTGGCAACATGAACAAGTAAGATACCATGACCGAGTTGACTGCCCAGGAACGTGCGGTCCTCGATGGTGAGACGACGCACAAGTGGCGCAACCCAAAGATGCTCTACGCTGTCGTTGCCAATTAGTCCACCCTCTTCAATTCCTTTTCTTACCGTCTACGACAATGGAGAATCTCCAATGTCCTTCGCAATGCAACGGTATCAAACTGCCGTTTCGCAAGTGCTGACCAATATAACGTCCCGTCTGCTCTTTCTGCGCTGTTGTCCAAGGTATGGACGAGACAGTCGTCAACGGTGCTCAGTCTTTCTACAAGAAACAATTTGGCATTGGCGGTGAGACTGATCGTGATACCTGGCTTCTCGGTCTCGTCAACGCAGCACCTTACCTCTGCTGTGCCTTCGTCGGGTGCTGGCTCACCAAACCTATGAACAAAAGATTCGGTCGCTGTGGCATCGTCTTTATTAGTTGCAGCGTCAGCGCTCTCACTTGCTTTTGGCAGGCATTCACCAATACTTTGTGGCACCTGTTCATTGCCCGTTTCTTCTTGGGTTTGGGGATTGGCCCGAAGTCGGCTACCACCCCGATGTTTGCTGCTGAGTGTAGTCCCAAATCAATTAGAGGGGCACTAGGTCAGTAAATGAACTTCCTAAACCTTCAGTCAACCATTCATGTAGGATTTCCTGTGCTGACCGAGATTAAATCATCAAGTGATGCAGTGGTAATTCTGGACAGCTGTTGGAATAGCTCTCAGTTACGTTGCAGACTTGGCTTTCTACCATGTCCCAGACAGCAGTGGCATTCTTGGGCTCAACTGGAGACTCATGATAGGAAGTGCAGGTTTGCCTGCCGTAGTTGTCTGTGCCTGTTGCAACCTTATCCCGGAATCTCCTCGTTGGTATCTTACGAAGGGACGCCACGCCAAAGCCTTGAAGTCAATGTGTCAACTTCGGTTCAGCAAGGTCCAAGCTGCTCGAGACCTCTTCTATGCCAACTCTCTACTCAAAGTCGAGAGATACACAAGCTATCGGCAAATCCAATCGCATCAAGGAGTTCTTTACTATAATGCGCAAAGAAACGCTATGATTGCATCGGAAATAGTAGTGTTTTTACGACAATTTTCGGGAGTTAACGTGGTAGGCTAGTATACGACATCTTCATTTAGAGTCTCTATATTTTTCATAACCCAAAGCTATTTTCTGTGATTTTTCAAAGATCTATTTCGGGTCTGCTCCTTTAATGACCTTCACAATTCCCAAAACATTTGAAACTAACATATCCCAGCTCATTACAGTACGGAAATCTTCCTTTTCGCCGAACTTTCTGAGATCAGCGCACTGTCCGCGTCGTTGGGGTTCGGCATCATCAATGCCTTGTTCGCTCTCCCAGCATTTTATAACATCGACACTTTCGGTCGACGAAACCTATTCTTGACGACATTCCCCTTGATGTCCTTGTTTCTTTTCTTTACTGGCTTCTCGTTCTTCATCGAGACCAACCCGGCCCGAGTTCCCTGCATTGCCACTGGTATCTACCTCTTCGGCATGGTCTACTCTCCAGGCGAAGGACTTGTGCCCTTTACGTACTCAGCGGACGCGTAGCCCCTTTACATTAGAACTATCGGAATGTCTTTGGCCACGGCAACGACTTGGTTCTTCAACTTCATCTTAGCCGTGACGTGGCCTTCCCTCTAGCAAGCCTTCCCCCCCAAGGGGGCGTTCAGTTGGTATGCTTGCTGGAACATCATCGGCTTCTTTCTGTTACTTTTCTTCCTCCCAGAGACCAAGAAAAAGACCCTTGAAGAGCTCGACGCTGTTTTCAGCGTTCCGCCCAGGAAGTTTGCTTGGTATGGGCTCGCGCATTTCTTCCACTTCTGGAAGCACTGCATCTTCAGGCAAGATGTCGCGCCGCCGGCTCTGCCGCACAACAATGACGTTCAGTAACACAAGAGCCAGTTCTCTCAGAAGAAGGAGCACAACGCTACTCTGAGAGAACTGGCTCTTGTGTTACTGAACGTCATTGTTGTGCAGAGATCTGATCATTGAGGAACCTCGATTGAGCTAAAGATACTCCATGAGTCGAGAGAACAAAAAGAGCACTTTCTGTATAACTATGGAAATATGCCACTGTTCATTATGACAAGGAGATGACAGTATGAATTACCTGTTTAATTGATAATGTCAACTACAAGGTTGAATCTGCAAACGCATCGGGCTCTCCGGTGATAAATTACAACAACCCACATCATTCGTTTACCTGTATACCCCTCTCGCTTGATGAATCTGGCGTTTTGGTGGAGTGCTTGCCATTTACGAAGCTTGTCCTCCTATTTGGGAGGAAGAACCTTCTACTTTCGTGGGAGTCCCCGACAAGTGGCTTCGCCTACCGGAGGAGGCGTGATGAGCTTATCTCCGCAGCTGCATGGGGTACGACCAGTTTCCGTAAACCAGTTGGAACACCTCATGCCACTTGCTCCAATGAAGTGACTATACTCGATCCCCACAGCCTCCGTCTTACACCAGGAGGAAATGGCTCGTCGACATCAACGAGGTTGTTCGGTGACCGTTTGCTTTGTCCATGAGCATGAACACTTGGAGCAGCTGTCCACGTATCCAGGCAACTTGGATAAATATACTTTCGTGAAATCCCTTGCCTAGGTGTCAGTGAGCCCATGATGTAGCTTCTGGTGTTCGCTGACGTTTGATATCAGTACCCCGTTACTTGAAAATGTAGATTGCGCCTGCGTGATACCAAATTTCTCGCGGCATAAGGTGTTTCGAGTCGGCACTTTGATAAGCAGATGCTACCAATACCACCTATTAAGTATGGGCGGCCCTCCACGGCTGAGCAGGGCCAAATGACGTTCAAATGAAGAGGGCCAGTGACCTCAAGCTAGGCAGTGACAATGCCACCGTTCTACAGCATTTCTCTCCAAGTTTGGCGAAGACCTAAATGGATGCAGACAAGATGATTGTCCTAGCTGCGTCGGCCGCTTGCCAATGAACCTGCCGGAAAGCATGAAAAATTGTGCAGTATCCTGTGGCTGTCTCGCGGTAGAAAACCAGGCAACAGAACTCGGCGAAGCAAAGACGTTAGAGTCCAGTGAAGAAACTGTACAACTGGTTTGTTGAAGCTCACATTGCATGGAAGCGATGAATCCAAACAATGATTAAGAACGAACCCACTCAGTGGCCATAGGAACAGTCATGAGTAACCTAGCGTCATCTCCAGGTATGGATGAGAAGCCAGAATCATTCTCCCATGCTGCCGTATATGCGCTTTACACCTGTTTAGTTCTTCGGGCCTTTGGGGTTGCAAGGCTCGAATCTTGAGCAGAGGTGCTGATCTCCTGGCGACAGTATGATTCATGAGTCAAATTGTTGATTTTTGAGCTTTTGTATATATGATTCAGAGCGAACGTGTTGATTTCTTGAGGGTTTACGGGAAACCTTATGCTTGAGCAAACGTATGAAATCGAGTGGTCACGACGTCGACCTTGGATGACCACAACTATGGCGTGATTTAACCGGAATTGACTTGCCTGAAAAGACAAGTAAGTTGTAGAAGAGGAATGTGACGAACGAAAGAAAGGGGGCGCCCGGTCTTGTAAGTCACTCTGTAAGTGCAGTAGGGCTTGTCTTAGAGGAAGGGAAGTTTCAGAAAGCTATAGAGACCGGGATACGAAAAACCCCGAGATTTGACTTAGCAGCAGCAGAGCGAGATGCGCGAACCAAGCGGCTCCGTTTTAGGCAACTATACTTAACTGAACCTCACCTTAAAAAAATGAGGAGAGAATTGAGAGAACTGATTCGGTGGGAATTCAGGAAACCCCAAGATCTGGACTCCGCGGAAGGACGGCATAGCGGGCGAACCAGTGCGGCTCTGGTGCAAGGCAACCATGCTTAGTTGAGGCTCACCCCAAGCTTTGCCAGGCCTAGGAAAAATGGTACTGCGTCCTTATTCTCCAATAAGTCTTGCTTATCCGGCTTGCTCATCTGCTATGGAGGCGTTCGTCGGTCGAAAGACGCTGAAACCTGGAAAACCCCGCCTGGCGGCCTTGCCTATTGACTGCAACGGTAACACAAGCCTACTTCCGCTCCTGACGAACTCCCGATTACGCATCTGAAGACTCCTGAGATGAAGTCTCGAAAATCATGGCGTTAGTAGCTCAAGTGCTAGACGCGGCTGACAAAATGGCGAACCATTAACGCAGCACTCCGAGCACGTAAGTCAGACAAGCAGGATTATTCGCCATGCCAAGAGCGATCCAGATGCTTCCGGGATGGCACATTGTGACAGCCAGCTAGCGACGACCTCCTCATCAAATCGTCCCTCTCTAATTCTTGTGTCAAAGTCCGCAGGATGAGTTCATGTCTTCCATATTGGAACTCGCCCGTCCCACAAAGAACGATGTGGTTCTTGTCTCTGACCCTAGGCCGACCCTGGAATGCCCGCGCTATGCCGCCACCATCGCTGTTCGTGGGCACTTTCGGAGCTTAAGTCTGCTGGCGGTGGTTTGTCCCTGGCCGGATGGCACCCACGACATTCGATATGTATTCGAGAGCGGGCAATATAGAAATACCTTCGTTGCCCCGCCTGTATTCAAAAAAAGATGTAGCAGCTGCCGGGCATAATATGAGTCTCGACTCGTCCAAAGAGTAGTATGCTCTGCCATATTTGATTCTTCCATCGGCACTTCTGCGCAGGCACATCTTCGTACCACAGGGCCCTCATCGACGCGAGCATAGTCATATCGCATCCAACCTTCATCATCGCCATCAACATGAGCGAAGTTTCGAACAAGGCCATCGTCAACAGGCATGTCATTGCCGTGTTGCCGACAGTGGTTATGTGTACTAACCGGTACTTTAGTGATGTACCGCGTGACAGTACTGCCGCAGAAGTGAACGATGCCCGCGTATGCGAGCAAGGACGTATCGAATCCTTCTTAGCAGACAAAGACGGCCCTGTCCCTCTCTTCGGCCAGGACCCTGGGTCCTTCACCCACCACCATGCCGAGAAAGGCGAGATGATCAGTGAAGTCATCCCCGAAGCCGATCACTAGATACGGAGGGGAAACCTGGACCGAAAAAACTTGCTCGCTTAAGAATGAATTATTAGTAAGTTAAGCAGCAGACCCTAGGGTTGAATGACTTCGCTGACCTTGATAAGAGGCCGACCCAGCATGTGAGCCGTTTTGTCGCCAATCCATAAGCTTAAGCATTCCGCCTCAGCCGATCTATTACAGCTAGGTGCTGTCGATCCGAGATATCCACGTCGTTAGAAGGACTACTATTGCGTCAACTGGCCTTCCGCTTCGAGAGATTTTGACGACAGAGCCTCTGGCACGCCGAGCAATCAAGGCTTCCGGACTAGCGGACTGGCATCCGCCCCACAACCGGCCGTCATGCCGGCGAAGTCCCATCTTTTCGAGCCCGCCACCATGGAACGGGGCGGAGTTGGAAGACACCCTGCGGAGTTGGAAGACACCCTGCGGAGCTAGGCAAAAACAACTCGAAAATATTATTGAGGTTCTGCAGCGGGACGTCGAACAACGCGACGCATGTCGGCAACTGAAGTGCTATTGCGTGTACGTGGCCAATCAGCTGGCTGCTGACGAACAGCCAGCCAGCCAGCCAGCCAGCCAGCCATGGAAGCGGATAAATGCGAGGGCGCGGTTCGTTGCCCTCCACTGGCTTGAGGCAACCAGGACCCTGGCCTACTTCTTATACAGCTCCTCCCTTCCAATGACATCCAAATCGTTGCGTCCATTCCCCATCGCTCTTAGGTTACGCCGTCATTCCTGAGATCTCCACGGCCACGTTGTTTCGGAGATTTCCACGTTAGCCTGCGCCCAGTCGAAGCCACTACGACGGGTTGCCGCTGGCGACGGGCTTGTCAAAGCGTGCCTCATTTACCAGGAGCGCAAAGACATCTGCAGCGCCCTCTGTAATGTCAAACCGCAGACGCAGGTGTCTCACGTGCAGCAGGCTCGGTCTAATCCATTCGAAAGAGTGCATTGCCGTCGAAGAATGTTTTAGGAACAAACGCAGTAAAGTTGCGCGATTAATGATTAAATAATACATATGACTGGCCTTACACCCGAACTCCATGGATATCATATTGCAAACCAATGCCCCCCTGTCATTCAATCGTCATGTTCTATGTGTTGGTTGCTCAAGTTGTTTCTCGCAAGGTGAGCACGTATGGCAGATCGGTCGAATCAGTCCGAGTTGCCAGACGGATGACTGAGCCTGATGCCGAGCTTCCGGATGCCCTCGATCTCATGCTTGCACTTGATGAGGAGTGGCTCGGTCCGTATGCCGGCCGAGTCTGGGCGAAGCTATTGAGGCTCGATGATCTTGAAATTCCACCACCCACTGTACCTATGTTTGGTGTTGCTGGTGCTGTACGATATTGAAGCCAAGTATGTGCTGATGAGTTACGTGCATTGATTGAAGGCACTCCTCTGTTAGTTAGAGAGCCTTGGGTGCTTTGCGTCGCGGATCGAGACAGTGTGCTTCGAGGAGTAGTTGGATTCGTGCCCATGGGCGCGTCGTTATCAATGTCGCTCTCTTCGCTAGGTTCTTCCAAAGGAACTAGAACGGCCGGGTCTAGAGGTCGTATCTTGCGCAGAATTGCTGCGAACAAGTGCATCAATTCACGAAACCGCGCATTTGATATCGGCCGGGTGGAGAATCGTGCATATTCATAAGCGGCAAGGAAATCTGCGCTGGTCGCGTTAAGCGAAATAACCCCCAACTCAGCCAGGTGGCCGAAGTAGTCGCGCAGCCCCATCTGCGGAGGTCGCTGCAGGAGAGCTACGGCATCGGCATCAAGAATCGGCGGACGTTTCGAGGAGTTTGGATCGGGAGGTGCTGAGGTCAGGGCTTTCGCCTCGATGAGATTCGGTAGTTCGGAGAGGACAGTGCTGTACTGGAGGTCGGGTAGATCGACGCAATTCGGAGATGACCAACCGTAGTGTTCGATTTCGCCCCAGACGGGTCTTCGTGGAGGTAGTGCCATGCCCGTCTCTTTCTCTGTTTTCGCAGGTTTCCTCGAGCTACTGAGCTGAAATCGCTTCTTGCCGTCGCTCCGTCCAGTATATGTCTTCTCGGCGATTATTTCCTCCGCTTCGCTGCCTGTGGCGTTCGTCTCGATGCGCGGCCTCGCGTCATATGCGATTGCTGCGCTGCGGTTCAGATCTGCCGTGATCATCTCGTGAACCTTCTTGTTCACGTCGCCCTTCTCGATGGGGACCCATGGTTTCGGTATCGAGGCAAGGATTGTCTTATTGAGATACAGCCGTGTCGCGTAGATGAAGGAGACAATCACGAGGACGAGGGTGAGAGTTGCGGCGATAATCCATATATTGTATGGCTGGTTATTTGAGTAGGCCTGGTAGATGGTATCGCCTGGGGTAACGAGGAGGAGGACGGCGAGGAGGAAGCATAGGACGAAGTAGAAACTGCCGTATATGAAACGGAAGATTGCGCGTGGGGAGAACATTGGGGGTGGTTTAATAGAGGTTGCGTCCCGAGGGCGTCAACCCGGGAGGTGTTTAGTTTTCAGGATGGGAGTCATGGACCGACAGAATAGTGCATGAGGGAATGGCGTGAAGCGGAAAAGCATAGCTGGGTGGAAGTATGCCAAGGTGCACTGTGTAAAGTATGGTGACTCGGCTAGGAAGAAGAACGTGAAAGGCTAGACATTACATAGGGAACAGAGAAAAGGTCTGCGAGAGAGTGAGTGAGTGAATGGAGGTTGGTAAAAAAGGCGGGAGGATGCGCCGCAGGTAGCGTGAATCTGTGGTGATGAAAATAGACGAGCACGGCAAGCAAAGATGGGCGCGGGAGGCTGGGTCAGTTTGTTTTATTTCCAGTCGCTGAATGCCCACTGGGATCCTCCCGAAGCTTAGGTGGAGTACCCAATGCGAACCCTGGTAGCTTCTGGCTTAGCGGCTCAGGCGGGTGAGTGGCCAACGGGCACTACGAAGCCATTTTGAATTCCAGCTTAAAGATAGATCACAATGGATTGGCATTGGGGAAATCCTCGGCAGGATTGCCTTTTCCCCATTGCCGCTGCTCCGTCGACTCGTGAGGAAGCATGACTAGCGTCTATTACATGTGCGACGACGCCCAATCGCTGGCATCCAATCGTCTCATGTCCATTCTGCTTCTGCCCCAGATGGGATGGACTTCCGCATTTACATGTGATAGACTCTGGGGCTGGCGAGCAGCATTGTGTTTTACTTTCTTTTGTTCGGAGGTACTACGTACACTTCATTATGCATACACAGGGAATGTTGTCCGCCTCGCTGCTCACCGACTCAAGCAGCAACTCATCACACCCCAATAAGCACGCAGCGGCAACAACAGCCGTCTCTAAGGGGCTTGCTGCATCTCGGGAAGCCTTGGCTTGTCCTCCTGAACGGGAGGCATCTCGATCGAAGCTTCCTTGGCCAGTCTGATATCCGTGCGACTCAGCTTCAAGTCGCTAGCGTAGGGTTCAAACTCGGCAACAACGTGGGCCAATCCCGTCTTCAGTGCAGATATCACCGCATCTACTTCTGGGGTGGCCCTCTTCTGTTGAACGTCCGTCCAGTGGACTGGATAGTTGTCCTTGAACGCTTCGATTTTGTTGATAATGATGGTGAAGGACCGGACGACAGTAGCCACGTCCCTGTGAACGTTGCCAAATTTGTCTTCCTGAAGACTGTTCACCAAGAAAAGGCGGAGTACATCAATCGCATTGATGTACTGGCTGAGCTCCGAGTATGGGGTTCCGAGGATGACGGCGGTGAGTCGATTTCGGAACTCTTGGCGGAAAATCCAACCGACATACTCGTTGCTCACTACCGTCAGGGCCCAAGTCTGAATCTGGCTCCTCAACTGAGGCGACGACAGGGCCTCCTGCTGCTCCTTGCTTAAGACCTTATCCCGCGCCCCCCGAAGTGTCTTCTTTGCCAAAGGGCTGAGTTGGGATACTGGCGAATGGCCGGGGTGTCGTCCGACAGAGATCAGGGCCTTTTCCACCTCACCGCGCATGCTCTTATTTGTTGGCTTGCTCTGGAAAATGGGATCGTCTTTCAGGGGTACGGACGAGCGAGTCCGTACTTCTTCAAGCGGGACGGGGGTTGCTGGGGCTGCCACGGGCTTTCCGTACTCGTCGATTCTCTTTTCCATGCTCTTGACAATGTCCAGGCAGATGTTGAAGATTTGAGACCACATGGGACCATCCTTACGATCAATGTCCTCGTAAATACCCTTGCGTCTAACGTCAACATTTCGGGCAATGTAAGCTAGCTCCCAGAGAGCAAAGCACTACAGTAATCAGCAACAGGATCATCTACAGAGAACAAAGGACTTACGCGGATTTGAGACTTCTTGCTCTTTAATCCGTTCAGAAGACTGCCATTGGGGTCCTTGGACTCGCTGGTGAGAGGCCTGCCGTTTTTGAGTGGCTCCTTAACCATGAATGTCGAGAATGCATGATTAGCAGTCTTCCACACGCTGGTAATAAGAAAGCCTGCGATAAAGCAACGAACGATGAGGTACATGTCGATCGGAGAAGTTGGAGGCAACATGTTCGTTTTCGGAAGATTGTAGAAGGGCCGAAGGAAGAAAAGCGCCCAACCCCAGATCCATGACCGCAAGACAAGGAAGTAAATCACGAACGCGGCAAGAATATTTGCCATTGCTCTCTGACCTGCTTGGGCCAAGATCGCTGGAATTTCACCAACAACATTCTTCAGGGTAGCAGAGCTGTCACCGGAAACTTTGGCCTCCCTACTCTTCGACCTCGACACATCGATCAGGATTTTGTCGTCGTCGTGATAGAAATGGAAAAGTGTCTGCACGGCAGCACTGATACCCATGTAGCAGAAGAAGAAGATCGTCCGCTCATTCGCCCGGGCGCGATCGCCGCTGTAGTATGTGACCAATCCCAGATTCGCAGTATTCGGGAGAGCCCAAAGATAGATATAGGAGAATAACGTGCTCGAAAACCCGTAGAACATCCATGTCTCGATCGTCTGGAGGCTGAAGAAGAAGTGGGTGAACGCGTGGAAGGTCGAGTTGGATGCGCGAGCGCCGACGTGATATTGGGATATGCGAAGAACGATAATCGATAGGCCGCAAATGAATAGGAAAAGAGTTCGAAGCCCAGCAGGGCCAATGGGAAACCAGGTCCAGAAGTCTATGAGAGGTCAGTGACTAGCTTCCCGAGCTTCGAATACTGATGGTAACTCACAGGAGCTCCAGCCGGAGAGCAAGATGGCCTGGAAATAAGAAAGCGCCAGCAATATCGTCGCTGTAGAAGAAAATCGCCTATGCAGTGCAGGTTGCAGAAAGTCCTTGTAAGGCGCCCTTCTAACTGTTGCCGGTGCCATGCTGACAGCGCATGGTCAGTTGACCGTGTATTTGGGCGAAGTTGGCGAGGCTGCACTCGAAGCTTGTGCCGGGATGTGGGAGTAAGTAAATAATGTAAAAAACTCCCATGCGACAACACGCAGGTACGGGACAAGCTGCCTGAAGCCCGGGCCCACCCAAGACCCATGGCATAAGCCTTGATTGTCACGTGCCACATTGATAAGATACCGATACCAGGCACCGCCCATGCGAACGTGACGTGATTGGACCAGAGCGGGCACATACGTAGGTTCCAGCTACATGCGACGACGACATCACCATCTAACACTCCCTCATCGCCTCATTTCATCGTTGCCATTCCACATTCTTCGTTGTCGCAATTACATCTTCATTTATTTGATAACCCCCTGTTTTTGATTTCTGAGTCTGCCGTCGTCAATATGTCTTACGACCAGCTTTCATCGCTTGAAGCAGGCCGATCGGGTCGTCCAGGCACCTACTCCGACGACCCCGAGTTTAAGCAGCTTCAATCGCAATTGACAAGCAAGATCTTCAACCTTCGACGCAATATCCAACAGTTGACTTCGGACGTCAACATTCTCGGTACAAAGCGCGATACCGCTCGAGTTAGAGAAAGAGTTCACGATCATCTCGACAAGACCAGGGATCTGTGCAAGGAGATTGGAGATGGAGTCAAGAAGCTCCAAACCTGGGACGATCTGACGGTTCGTATTTCTGAGGGAAGTTCAAGTTTTATCGCTAACTCGCAATCCAGAAACAACAAAAGTATGACCAGTCCAGAGTATCGACAGATTTCCAAAACGCTCTCCAAGAATTCCAAGACATCCAGCGCAAGGCACTTGAGAAGCAGCGAGCCTCTATTACAGCTGCGCGTGCAGCACATGACGGTGAGGGAGGAGACGCCTCGGCAGACACCGAGGGTCATCTCGAGCAGCAGCAACAGCAGCAGGAGGCCGTACGATTGGCATCCCAGGATGAGGTGGATTTTCAGGAGGCGCTTATTATCGAGCGTGAAGAGGAGATTCGCAACATTGAGCAAGGTGTCGGCGATCTGAACGTCTTGTTCAGACAAGTAGCGCAAATTGTCTCCGAGCAAGGCGAGCAGCTGACGTCGATTGCGGATAATGTGGAAGACGTCCGTGATGACACCCGTGGTGCACAGGTTGAGCTCAGACAAGCAGCGAAGCATCAGAAAGCAGCCCGCAACAAAGGATGCTGTCTTTTGCTCATTCTTGCAATTATCCTGACTATCGTGCTTCTCGCGGTTTTCCTTGACTAGCACAGACGGATTTTGAAGTGTCTTTTGCGCAGATTTGTCTTACAGGGCGTTCCGCGGCGTAATGCAACTATTGTACATTACTGGGCCTTCTATGCTGCCACAGAAACAATTTGAATCAGTTCTCTCTGTCACAGACAAACCTCCTCATTCAGTATGTTCTTCGCAGCAACCAGTTCTCGACTTTAGCAGGTTTGACTGCGGCGCGCCGGATCCGTTCCTGGGGATCAAAGCCCAGTTGGTATTTGCCCAAAAACTCAAAGCCGCGGGTCCACCAAATAGAAGAGATCCAATACAAGAATAGTCCTGAAGGTAGTTGACACATGGCGAATGGGAGTACCGCTGAGGCGACAAAAGCGGCTCTGCTAAAACGCAACTGGATTTTCTCGCGAGTAGAGAGGGCACTCATATCCGTGCCAGGGAGGTCGAAAACCATCTTTTTGTAGGCTGGACTGCGCGGGAAAGTCGTGTACATCATCGACGCGGCGAGGACTGCTGGACCGATCAAGTAAGGGTCCGGGGCTCCAAGGTCGAACAGAAGCTGGCCGGCGCTGTCGTATACACCCATGTCCAAGTTCATGACCGCAGATTGAGCTCCCGTAGAGATGCCTTCAGCCGTGGTGGAGATAGCCGCTGTTGTCTGGTCCGAAGAAGAGGCTGCCACTTCTGAGGCCGAGTTCGCAGCATCCCTATAGCGACCGCTGATCAAAGATACGATACCGCCTTGCACACCGCAGAGCCGTCTGACCGCTTCCGCATTGATCAGCCACAGGGGAATTCCGAGAGCGGGTGTGAAGGTTTTCCAGTCTTGGCACTTGAAATCCTTCATGATCCTTTTCCGTTCCTGTGATACTTTGAGGGCACGTTGAAGCGAACTTCCCTTGGCAACAACACGCCAGGCTGTGACAAAATGATTCACGGCAGCTTGACACGCAGCGATGTGTTGCGAGTACAACTGGAGTGGAAATCGTATTACCGACGTAGCAAACGCCAATGCAATGATTGGAGAGACGAAAGACTGGCCCTGCTTGTGGGAGTCGATCAGAAAATCATAGGCCACTTGGACGCTTCCGTCCAGGACGGCCTCAACGGAGAAGTTTCTGGCATTGAGCCTTCGTTGAGATAAGCAAGGTACTTTATTGCGTAGCTGTGGCCGAAGAGAGGCGTGAAAAGGATATGGTGACAGGCTGTTCGACTGGTGCCACCTCGGTGCTAAGGCGTAGCGCGACACTCTGAGAGAAGCCATGTTGGCTGCTCCCAAGTGGATTGTGATAATCGCAGGCCTGTTCCGAGGAGCGAAATGGGAAACAACGCTTTCTTGAGGTAGGTCTCGTCGACCTGAGCTCAGGCGGATATGTCGTTGCTTCGAAGATTTGTTAGGTGAGGCTGAGAATGAGATTAGGTGAAGCCAACAGTGTCTGTGATCAACTCTCAGTGGTCAATGGGGAGTGGGTCGCGGCACAAAGCATGTCGGCTTACTAAGTTACGGCGCCGCCGTTGCGCTATACTGTAGTAGAAGGACCTGCATCCCCGTCGCGCCTAGCCAGTTCCACCTCGATTTCTTCCTGGTCGGACCCTGCCGGAAACCCGGACACTGTGAGGTTGGTGCCTACGGCACGGCAGGTGTGCCGCCCTAATCCATGTGCAGCGCTACAGCTCCCCCGCCCCATTCCTAGCTTGCAGCACAACCTGGCCATTTGCTACTTGGTGCTGGCCTGTCTTCTGGACATCCCGACGACGTCAATGGGCATGCTGATGCTGCTGCTGGACCTGACCGCAGTCCTCTTCGGCATCGATTGCCTCTTCTCCCAAACGTACCGTGGTCTTTCACAAGCATAGAAAGCTCGACTCACGCATACTTCTCAACCCGTTACTTGTCCCCGATGCCGGAAACCTGCTCAGCGCCCTCTGGGCAGACGCCCTTCTATTTCGGCCTCGATCCCTGGACACTCGCCTATGTTGTCGTGCCGATCTTCGCCATCACCCCGCTTACGATATACATCATGCTCCCTTTCCTGATGCAAGGCGTCGGCTCCATGCTAGGGTGGTACCTCCGAAAGAAGACAGAGGGCAGACGGGCACAACTTCTCGAGCTCAAGACTGCAGAGCAGCAGGTGTTCAAGCAATCTCATTCCGTGTCCGAAAGAATGTCTGGCGGCAAGGATCAAGTGAAGGACGCCAATTGGACTGGAGTTGTTGGCTTCTTCCATCCCTTCTGGTGCGTTTTCCATTTAAAGTGGTGAAGGACAGTAGCTAACTATACACAGCAACGCTGGAGGCGGAGGAGAGCGAGTTCTGTGGGCTGCGATCAAAATCACTCAGGAACGATACCCAAACGCCCTCTGCGTTGTTTATACTGGCGACCACGAAATGAACAAGCAGTCTATGCTTGCGCGCGTCAAGGTTTGTGCCTCGAGTATTATACCCCTCTTTCCACATTCTTACAACTTGTCTCAGACCCGGTTCAATATCGACCTCCACCCCCCGACAGTGAACTTCCTCTACGTGAGCACGAGGCACCTCGTCCTGGCCTCGACATGGCCTCATTTTACACTACTCGGCCAGTCACTGGGGTCTATGGTTCTAGCGTGGGACGCGTTCCAATTGCTGGTTCCCGACATATTCATTGACACGATGGGCTACGCCTTCGCTCTGGGACTGTGCAAGCTCCTTTTCCACAAGATACCTACTTGTGCGTACGTGCACTACCCGACAATCTCGACCGATATGCTGGAATCTCTTGACCCCAAGGCTGCTACCGGAATGCAGGGTGTCAACGCTGGAAAAGGTGTCGGCCTAAAGGGCAAGGTCAAGAAGACTTACTGGCGACTATTTGCGGCTCTTTACTCTCGAGTTGGATCTACTGTGGACATCGTTATGACAAACTCGACTTGGACTCAGGGCCATGTCCAGAGGCTTTGGGGCTCACACCGTCAAGCTAGGGGTCGTACCAACCCGATTGCTGTCAACTACCCTCCTTGTGCTGTCGAGGAACTCGAGGAAGCTGTCGAGTTGTCTGAGGCGAGCGAGAAGAAGCGCCAGAAGGCAATGGTCTACATCGCTCAGTTCCGTCCCGAGAAGAACCACCAGCTCATCATCCAGTCCTTTGCTGAATTCCTGAAGACCAACACGGAAGCTGCTAAGGAAGCAAAGCTGGTCCTCATCGGTAGCGTCAGAGATGACCATGATTCCAAGCGGGTGTATACGCTGCGCCTTCTTGTCAATGAGCTCAACATTAAGGATAGGGTTGAGTTCCACCTGGACGCTTCGTGGCCTGAGATCTTGGATTGGCTGCGCAAGGCTTCTGTGGGTGTGAACGGCATGTGGAATGAGCACTTTGGCATTGGTGTTGTTGAATACCAGGCCGCTGGCCTGATCTCCGTTGTTCACGACAGCGGCGGTCCTAAATTAGACATTGTCATTGAGGTTGACGGTCAACCCACGGGTGAGCTTTTGCTGGTAACATTAAAGTTACGTAGGTCGCTAACAAACGATGCAGGCTTCCACGCCACCAACGTCAAGGAATTCGCAGAGGGCTATGAAAAGGCTCTCTCCATCAAGCACGCACTTCCCTTTCGCCTTCGCGCTCGACAATCAGCAAAGCGGTTCACAGAGACTGAGTTTGATGTGAAATGGATCGCGCAAATGGAAAAGCTGGTGGCCATGACGCTGTAAAATGCATCGTTCTTACTTGTATCTCAATATGTACTTGATAGACTCGAGGATACCCCTTTCCTTAAGACACTCTCAACAAAATAGGACAAACTTTCTAGATCATTATCGTCTATAGTTGGCATCTACAACGTAAACCCGCCACTGTTCTTCTGACGCGGCTCGCTTGCTGCTTCGAATACTCCCTCGTCGAAGATGATTCCCTGCACCGCGCTACGGCCTTCGGGAACCCAGGTGACGTTGTGACCTTTCTCGAGCATGCTCGCGACGGTGCCGTTATCAAAGGGATATTCGAATGTGACGGTATTCGGCATCAGCTGATCGTGCAGGCGCGGCTCTCGTAAGGCCTGCGTCATGGTTTTTCCATGCTCCAGAACGTGCCAGGTTACCTGCGCTGTCGAGCTGATAATGCGAGAGCCGCCAGCAGCACCAACAGTGACGTAGAGTTTGCCGTCGGCGTCTTCGACGATAATGGGCGTGATTGAGGATAGCGGACGCTTGTTTGCGCGGACGAAGTTTGCAGGGGAGGGCTCGAAGCCGAATGCGTTCCGGACGCCGGGAATCGAGAAGTCGTTCATCTCGTTGTTCCTAAGCCGATTAGTGAGTGTATTCTCAGTAGAGCTTCAATGGAGACTTGCAGAATCACTCCAGACAAGGGGTCCATGATCTGGGCACCGAAGAGAAGGTTGACCGTTGTAGTCAGGGAGGTAGCCATTCCTGACTTGTCAGCCGTGACGATGTGCGACGTTCCGAAACCCTCACTTGTGTACATCGCATGGGGATCGTACTTCTCGACCGGTTGTGTCTGGTTGTCGAGTATTCGGCTACGAATATCTTTAGCCCTGGTCTCGTCGATGAGAGTATCTTCATAGGGGCCGATGCCGGCCACGAAGTCCGGGTCACCAAGCAGCGAACGAGCACCGTAGGCAAAACGGAGGGCTTCATCGAAGCGGTGGACCCCCAGGGTGATGTCATCGCTCTCAGAGGGCTCAAACTGCTCCATGATCTTAAGTGTGTTGAGCGCTACGGCACCACTGGCAGGTGAGCCGACAGATGTCAGGCGGTAGCCACGGTAGGTGATGTTGAGGGAGGGGCGGGTGATGACTTTGTAAGACTGCAGGTCTTCGAGGGTCATCGTGCCATTGGTGGCTCGAACGGTCTCTACCATCGACTCGGCGATGGGACCCGAGTAGAAGGCTTCGGGTCCTTCCTCAGCAATCTTGGCGAGAGTGCTGGGATTGTCAATTATGGTTCGTTTAGCGAGCAGTAAGATACCTACGCCCCGTATCTCTTGCGGTAGATGGTGTCGCCAAGCTGAAGAAGCGTGCCTTTATCTTGTTAGCCGACTGAACTCATGTCTAGGAGCATCTAGTTTTACCATTAGGAGCGAACTCCTCAGCCCAAACAGAATCCTCGACGAGAAAGTTCTTCTGGTTCTCGATGGCGGAAGCCATATATCGGACCAAGTCCGCAGAGACTCGAAAGCCGGCTTTTGCCAGTAAAGACGCTGGTGTGACAACCGTTTTCCACGGCAAAGACTGGAACAGGTTAGTTTAGGTGCTTCAAAATTTGGAAGTGGTTCCACCTTACACCGTATTTCTTGTGGATGTATTCCAATCCACGGACTTCACTGGGCACGCCTACAGCCAAACCACCGTAGACGCTCCCTTGGACGTTACCCTTGTACATATCCTGGAACGCAGCTGCTGGTGCTGACTCTCTAAAGTCAACAGACTCATAATTTCCGTCTGAGTCTCTTATCACAACGAAGCCACCGCCGCCAATACCAGAGTGGTACATTCCAACCGTCCCTACACAGAAAGTCGTGCCTACCAGAGCATCGACTGCATTGCCCTGCAAATCTAAGTCAGCATGCATACTTTTTCAAAGCTCCTCTACATACGCCGCGCGCGATCAGATCGCGTCCAATCCTACTGCATTCCACCGACTCGCTGGCAACGGCACCGTTGTTCCCGCCAGAAGGGTCAAACACAAATTCCGGTATCGCAGCGGCCGAAGAGAGCCGAAACTCAGCCAGAGCGAGCAAAGAGGCGTAGTAACGCCATGTTAAAAAGGTAGAGGTCTCTGTTTGTCTTGTTAGCACAAGCGTTCTCTTCAAGGTCGCCAATCCCCCACAGGATGGGACGAACTCACTCATCTCGAATAGCTTAATCGTGTCTTAATCGTGCACGGAGCGGAGGTCAGTGAGCGTCTTTCAACACCGGACGGACCCTCCGTGACCCTATCGGCGCAAACGCCGAAGATTGATAAGCCGAAAAAGGAAACTCTTCTGACCTTTCTGCCTAAGCCGTTGTCCAGCCGGGTATCTCGTCTACGAAATACACAGACGATAGTGTCTCTGCCACAACACCAGCCAAATCAGGACCAGGAGAAGTTGGGGCGATGGCGAGCCCAACCCGCATCCGCATTCGGGGGGGAAGCGCCATGATTTATGTCGATTGCGAAAGTGCCCCAGCAACTTACTCACGCACCTAGGTAGTTCTTGGGACGCCGCCGTGGGTTCCACACCCCCGGGCTTTCTGATAAGGGAAGCTGGGGGCCGCATGATAACGATCACCTGGCGCGGCCCCACACCGACAACCAATCATCGGTAGGCAAATTAAGTAATTCTCAGCAACTTCAGACGGTGATAACTTTTCCTCACAAGTCACAAGCTTCAACTTATTGAATTTGGAGTCATTTTTTGGCTTCACGGGGTGCACCTTTCACGGTAATATCGTAGTTCAACGTCTTGGAACACTCTCTTGGACGTTTACTTTACATTGTCCCGTCGTAGAATACCCATCCGTTACACCAGTCCTCAGAACCTTCACTGAATCCAGTCTCATGGGTTTGCCCCTGCGTTTCTTCCCGAGACTCAAGTCGACTTCACTTCGCTCAGCTTTGACTAGCTTCCACCAAGCAGCCACCCATCGTACCCCCGCAACCTTCATCACACGCAGAATGTCGTCAACAACAGAAGCGATACAGCAGCAGCAGGCTCCTGGGCCCGTGGCGCAGACTTCCCAGGACGCTACCTCAAAACTCCAGGGACAGAAATGGCACAACAAGAACAGAAAGCAGCAGAACGGCAAGCGTCCTTTCCAAGGCCAGGGTGGAAGGAAGTATCCCAAGCAGCACAAATCCAAGCGTGAGAGGAACATCACGGAAGGTTCTTCAGAGGAGGTCTTGTCGGCGGATGTGCAAGCGGTCATCGCCTCCCGGCAGCACCTTTTCCCTGAGACAGCGGGCGTGGAAGCTAAGGAGAGCGAAGCTAGCGAGGCCAGCGAGAAGCTCAAGACAGTGCTCCCTGACCTTTTCACCGAGATCGAGGTGGAGGTCCTCGAGCTCTCTTCCACAGGCGACGGCTTGGCTGTCCAACCTGACTCTCCTCAAGTCTACGTTGTCCCCTTCGTGGCCCCTGGCGACGTCGCAAAGATCAAAGTTGTCCGCCACGTTCGAGATGAGAACTACTCAGTCGCCGACTTCTTGTCTGTCATCAAGCCAGGCCCACTGCGCGACGACTCAAGGATCCATTGTAAATACTTCTCAACATGCTCCGGCTGCCAGTTCCAGATGCTCGACTACGAAACTCAGCTCGCGCACAAGCGCACTATCGTCGAGAAGGCCTACAAAAACTTCTCTCAACTCCCTCCCGAATTGGTACCCACAATCAGAGACACTATTGGCAGTCCCCTGCAGTACAACTACCGCACGAAGCTCACCCCTCACTTCGACGGTCCTCCCGGCTTCCACCGGAAGGGCAAGCCCAGGAAGGCGCTCGAAAAGGTGCCCGAAGTGGGATTCAACGCCAAGGGCCGGCGCATCGTTCTCGATATCGAGGATTGCCCCATTGGAACGGATGCCGTGCGACTGGGTATGAAGCGCGAGAGGGCGAGGATCGCGCGCGACTTTGGTAACTACACAAAGGGCGCGACAATTCTCTTGCGTGAGAACACGAAGCGTTACCCCAAAGACGGCGAGGAGCAGCCTCCCCTCGAAATCCCCGAGGATGCCGTCCGCGTGGAGACAGACACACACGTCGACATCAAGACATGCATTTCGGAAGCTACCGGCGCCATGTCCAGTGAATACATCGACTCCTTCATCTTCACCAACCCCGCCAACTCCTTCTTCCAGAACAACAACTCTATCCTGCCCAAGTTCACAGACTACATCCGCCGGCATGTCATGCCGCCCGAGGGCCCCAACCCGGACCGCATCAAGTACCTCATCGATGCCTACTCTGGCTCTGGTCTCTTCACTATTACGCTCGCGTCGCTCTTCAAGGGCAGCACGGGTATCGACATCGCGAAGGACTCGATCGAGTGCGCGAGGAAGAATGCGCGCTTGAACGGCCTGCCTGAAGAGCAATGCAACTTCATGGCTGCCGACGCCCCCGAGCTCTTCAAGCACGTCACGTATCCCCCAGACGAGACGGTGGTGGTGATTGACCCGCCGAGAAAGGGCTGTGATAACGACTTCTTGAGCCAGCTGTTGAGACACGGACCGCGGAGGGTGGTGTACGTGAGTTGCAACGTGCATACGCAGGCCCGCGATGTCGGTGTGCTTGTTCGTGGAGACATTGGTGACGGTACCAAGTACGAAATCGAGAGCCTTGTGGGATTCGACTTTTTCCCGCAGACGGGACATGTTGAGGGCGTGGCGGTTCTGAACAGAGTGGAGAAGGATGTCTGAATAGGGCGAAATAGAAAAAGAGAGGGATTATCAGCATAGAGAGAGAAAAAAAAAAACGGAACATGATACCATCACAATAATCACAGCATCAGACCATCGGAAGCAAAGTGGATGTTGCATCTGTTTTAAAATTCTTCTAGTCTTATTTTTTATTGGAGTCTTGGTCTTTGTTCTACCCGTGTATCAAGGATCTTTGTACAAAAGAGACGCAGGCTTTTCTATCCCTCCAAAGCTCTGTTGTTGGCATCCTCGAGTAATATCTTCAATGCCTGTACCAGTACCTCAAGAACCTCCGCTCGTTTGCTCTTCTTAGCCGCCTCCTTGAGAACCTCCAGACCGCCCTCCTGAATGACCTTCTTCCGTGCGTTGGCGCCAGGGGCGCCCTCGGCTGCTACCATGTTGTAGATGATAAACCCTGCGCGGTGCTTCAGGTCCTCGTTGTCATCTGCGCACATGTCGAGAATGACCTTGACACCCCGCTCGCGCTCCACGATGGCCTGTACAACATTCTCGTGGCCTGTGAGAGCTGCCAACGCACCGCCGGCTGCGCTGCGCGTGCCCTCGTCTTCTGAGTCTGCTAAGGCAAGGAGAATGTGCATTCGGCCCCTGGCCTGGGGGCTTCCGTCGGCGTACAAAGCCATGCCTTCGGCTGCTTGCACTAAATTACAGATGAGCTCCACAGCAGCCTTGGATACGCGCACGTTTGAGCAGAGTAGCTGATCTTCGATTTGCGGCCAGGCTACCCGGATGATGGCTCGCCTAGTATCGAGATCGTCAGTTGATGCAAGGTTAGTAAGTGCCATGAGCGCTTCGAAAGTCGGCAGGAGGTCTCGATGTTCCGCTGCCGGGTCCGGGGGGATGATGGAAATAAGGGGTCGGATTGCAGAGGCTTGCGGGTTGGCGCGGCTTCCGCCGAAGACGAGAGCTGGATTCGTGCTTATAAGAATGCGAGCCAGAGCTTGCGCCGCTGTTCGACGTCCTGCTGATTCCGTCTCCGGCAAGGTCGCCCACGCCGTCAAGAGAAGCTTCACGGCACCCTGTTGTGCCAGTTTTCCGCGCAAAGATGCCGTAACTGATAGAGAATAAATGATAGCGACAGTAAGAGAAAGTGATGCAGGTGAACCGAACTTGCTGTGAGTAACCAATACCGGGGTAACGCCCGCCTCGAACACACGCCTACAACGTTCTGCAACGTGCTCGTTGTCGTTGCGAGGATCAGGCCCGGCCCCTTTGCCCGCAGCCGCCGCGTATGCCTTGAGCTGGTTCATTTTCTTCTCCTCCTCGGACAGACTAGGTTGGTATCTGGTAAGGTTCACCAGAATACTGAGCGCTCCGTACGTCAATGGCGACTTTGGTGGAGCGTCAGCCAGCTTCTTGACAAGTTTCTTCAGAAAGTCCAGATTCGATGCAAGCTCTTCTTTGATGGCTGGCTGGATCGATGCGTACGCCAAGCCTTCGATGGAGTGTTGATCTCCATGGTCATCGTCGGCTAGGAGCATGGATGTGAATCTCGTTGATAGCTGCTCGATAGTCGTGATTGCTGGTGAAATCTTTCCTTCCCCCTCCTCACCCAGCGCTGCTGCCGAGGGCACCGCCTTCGTTCTGAAGTCAGTCAGATCTAGATTGGACGGCTCCAAGTCCGTTTGTTGAAAGGTCTGAGTACCATACCCTCAGTTTCGCTAGGATGACTGCCGCCAGATTCTGGACCTGCTCGGAATGTCTCCGCATGGCCACGGAGCCTTCTTGTACGGAATATTCGGGGTCTTGCTGCATCTCCTTGGCAATCTCGTCGGGATCCTGGTCGACAACCTCCTCCAGCCATTCGGTGCAGTACTTGTTCACGGCGTCTCGGCACTGCGAGTTCATGCAGGCGGCGTTGAGCATCTCCAGGCAGGCAGTCTCGACCTTGCGGCTCTTCCACTTCCTCCTCATTAACGGCCCGAGAGAACTGAGGAAACCCTCGCTGAGGAATAGCTCGGCGGTAAGATCCGGAACAACTGGGAAGGTGGAAGCAGCCACGCAGAAAGCGACAATGTAGTCGTCGTAGGTGCCCCTCTTGATCTTGGAGAAGAAAAAGCCCGAAAGCTTCTTGGCACCGTCGTCACCGGCAGCCTTGAGATAGGCGGAGGTGGCCACGATGGCGTGTGCGCGGACGACTTCTGGCTGTCTCATATCGAGGTATGCCAAGATTGTGTCGACGCAGTCGCTGTCGATGAGTTTGCATATCGTCGGGGTAGACTTCTTGGCCTGGATAAGTTGGGTTTCGTCATTCAGTATCTTGGTAAGCTGGTCCAGGTCGCGGATAGTCTCATCGTCCTCTCTCCCGCCCTCCATTAATCGCGCAAGGACGAGAAGTGTCTCATCCTCTTTCGAGGGCTCCGTTGTGGGAGCGGTGGCTTGGGTGACGGCAGCCATTTAAGGTTGGGTATCGCTCGGCTGGAAAGGGTATTTGAGCGAGATGTAGTTATGTATATTTTCGGTATGAAATCCGTTTTTTGTAGGTGGGTGAGGACAGACCTGGGACGGACGCAGAGTCTAGAAGACGGGACGGGGCGGGCGATATAAGTACTTTGACTCTGTACCCTTGGTTGCGACGGTGGATTGCGCTGCGGTCTGGTGGTCACAAGGTGCTGCGGCGATGACAGCTGCGTGGAGGAGGACTGGTCCCGTCAGTTTGCTGAGATAAGAAAAACACAGGAATGATGGATGTGTTCCAAGGGGTTTCACAGGTGAGACTTGTCACTGGTCAGCGACTTGGGAAATTCAAGCCACATGAAAACGCGGTACGTACACAAGGAATGTTGGACGTTAGTACCTCACTCACTACCTTACCTACCCACTGCCCATTGCCCATCAAGCTATGGAAGGTAAAACAAGGTATCTATATAGAACGGTAAGGTACAACGCATCCGCACTTACCAGGGTCAGTTTAAGGCGTGTTCAACGTCGGGTCTCATCTTCGTCTTTCTTTGCAAGTGGCGGTGGTGGAAAAGGCCCGAATTTCCTTTTTTTTAGGTGCCACGGGTGCCCTTCCTTGGCCCCCATTTGCATGCAGGGCACACCTCAGACACCAAGAGCACGCACTTCAAGCTCTTCCTGCACACTGGCGCTGCGGTTGCATCACAGGGGACCAAACTTTCTCAGCCGCCTGGAACCTAAATCCAAGCTCAACAGAAGGGTCACCTACCTTAGCTTACCTTACACCGCCCAGTCTGCGTGGTCTTTCATCCGCGTCAACCTCTGCACCCTTCAGAAGGCCATCTCAATGCTTAAACCCAAAGTCGACTGAGCCTTCTAGCCCCTCATGGCCGACTGACTAAGGTAGTCAACTCGGTGCATCCCAATGGGGACCAGCCAACAAGACGTGCCTTAAGCTGTGTGAAGGGGCGGGGCGGAATGCTTGAATGCACCAAGCACCACTGCCTCAGTCGGCCGTTACGTTCCGTCCTTCGTCACCACTTAACGCGCCCCCACACCAGAACGCGCCTTGTGCGGCTTGCCATGAACCCTGTCGATGCCTGTCATTTTAGCGAGTTGGCTCGCGGTCCTTAGGGACAATCAAGGCAGGCATGGCTTTCGAAGGCCGAAATGGAGGGGCAGATGATTGAATGATTATTAACCACTTTGGCCAAGGTATGACCTCAGAGCACCAAAATCGGTCAACCCCAACAATAGCGAATGCCATGTTCTTCCTTTGAGATTCCCTGTGACGCATCCTGCTTCCCGCAGTGCCAGGTAGGTACTCAAGTACTGGTCTTCCCCGCGGCCTTGGCTAGAACCTATCGCGGGAAAGTGCTCTGAACAGGCGTACTTTGTCGCGCACAGACCAACCGCAAGCTCCATCGCTGGTTAGGTAGGTACGCAGTATTCTCTGAAAATGAAGCAAGCTTAATACATCACCTCACCTCACATACAAACCCACTACCACACATCGACCTGCTTCTTTTTTCGTATGGTACTACCCCAAGAGGCCGACTATAGCCTTTGGTCTCGAGGACGTAGGATCGAGGAGGTCCAATTGACGAAGCGTCCATCGCCGCACCTAACCGCATGTATCATACACATGCTCACCAGGTGATAACCTCCCGCGACCTGGCCGCCTGCCAACGAGGCCATCGTCGCCCTTCACCATGAACAACGTTGACGCCTCGGATCACTACGAGGTCTCCTCCCACGAGACGACTCCGTCTCTTCTCTCCATCATAATCGACACGAACCCTCGTGCCTGGGCAGCACTGAACGACGTCCTCCCACTCTCAAAGGCCATCGCGAACATCCTCGTCTTCGTCAACGCCCACCTCGCCTTCAGCAACGCAAACCAGGTCGCCATCATAGGCTCGCATAGCAACCGCGCGGTATGGCTGTACCCCACGAAACCCGAGCCCAAGGGCAACTCGACGAACGGGACGTCTGAGGACGTCGACATGACCGACGCTTTTGTGCCGGCACCGAACAGGGCTTCAGCCAATAAGTTTCCCCAGTTCGCGCAGATTGAACAGGCTGTACTGGCAGCGATGCGCGATCTCGTCAACGCGACCACCGAGGCAGACCTGGCCTGTACCACGACCCAGCTCTCGGGCGCGCTCACACTTGCCCTTTCGCATATCAACAAGACCTCCATGACACTGAACGAGACGAACAAGGCGCCCGAGGCGACTCGCACAACTTCTTCCGCCCTCAGCCGCCTTCGTGCACGCATCTTCATTCTCTCCGTATCCGATTCCGAGCCGGTGCAGTACATACCCACGATGAACGCCGTTTTCGCCGCCGCCCACTCCCAAATCCCCATCGATACCCTCGCCTTGTCAGGCGACGCTACATTTCTCCAACAAGCGAGCTACATCACAGACGGAACGTTCATGCACGCAGCCAGTCCTAGGGGTTTGCTGAGCTATCTCATGTTCGCCTACTCCGCCGATGCCGAGGCCAGGTCCTCTTTGATTCCGCCCACACACCACACGGTTGACTTCCGCGCCGCCTGCTTCTGCCACGGCCGGGTTGTTGATACGGGATTTGTCTGCAGTATATGCCTCAGCATCTTCTGCGATGTTCCAGAAAACTCGGAGTGCCTCACATGTGGGACTAAGCTGGCTTTGGGAAGCTACGGCGCTAAGCCCGCCGTTGTACCGCGCAAGAAGAAAAAGAGGAAGAAGGTGCTAGCTAATGGCAACATCAGGGAGGAAACAGGCACCCCGGGAGGAACTCCACGTCCTGGCTAATGAAAAATGTAAACATAAGATGGGTGCTCAGACCAGATTGAATCTGAGTAAGGACATACCCTATGCTCGAGGTCAGGTAGAATCGGCGTTTGGAAAGACGGTTGGCGATCGGCCTTTGAGTTCAATGCGAGCTTCAATGGCTCGCTTCAATGGCTCTTCACGCACTTCCCGCAGTTCTCGCCAAGTGAAAGAGGCAAAATGTTGCTATGTAATTTATCTGTCGGGCAAAACGCTCTAGGTGAAAAGTATGTTGCGCGGGAGGGTATCACTAATAACTACTGTGCAAGTCAGCACCTCTCAAGCTTTCTGTGGCTTAGGACCTGCTCATCAACCTCAAGCTTGTCTGGAACGCTCAACGATGAACAATGCAACGCGCCGGTACCAGTTTGCCTCCGCAGCCACGCCGCCGCCGTCGCCGCCAACCGAAAAGTTGGGCCGGGCCAAGACTCATATCAAGCTCCCAGGTCGATTCGTATGCGTCGAGCGCCCCTCGTGACTTGCGTCGACTCTCCCAGACGAGACATGACGCACACAGGCTGCTTGTCTGAGCCGCCCATCGATGCGAGCGCGAAAGAGTCAGTGTTGTGCGCGAAGTATAAATAGTACCCCGTCCGCGTCTTTTTGACTGTCATCACGCCAATGGCTCCTACGGAGTTGCAGTTCCTGACGCCGGGATGACCCATGAAGTCGTTCGTGATGAAAGACTCCATGATGGCATCTTCGTCCCATTCCTCGACGTCTCTTCCGTTGGGTCCTCTCCGAGTATTGCCATAGATCCTTTCTGCGCATCGTTGAGACGCCATAGTTGTGGCCATATGCTCTCCAGTGCCGCTGGTCACGGTGGCCACACTGACTTGATCTGGATCCTCCGGGTCACAAGGCACAACGGCCGTTCCAATGCCTACCAAAGCGGCGGGCCCTATGCGCCCTCGATGCTTCATTCCAATGCCTCCAGATGATGAGCCTGCCGCTATGTGTCCTTTCTCGTCAATGGCAATTGCTCCGACAGTGTCAGTGATGATATCCTCCTCCTCGATATCGGTTGCAGAGAACGGTCGCTTAATACCACGGGGACTACACGCCTGCAGCTGGGCAATGGTGCTGACGTGCTTGGCTCCATCGGACCACGGGGGTGAGAACGTGCCATCGCGATTTCCATGGTTGCCCAAATGGCTGGACTCGGGTGATGGAGTGCTCCTGTCATGCTGCCAAAGCTGAGTCCGGGACTTGTTAGACGAGGGTAAGGATGCGCCAATGTAGCTCAAAGGCGCCCTCTCCATAGCCTGACGTATAGGGGAATTTCGGGAGTACGACGCTAAGAAGCTGGACTGGTGCTGATTCTGGGCCTGATTATCGAGTGCTGGAGAGCCTCGATGCGGAGAGTCTGGCTGACCCTCATTCCATGTTCCTGTCAAGATGGCACTGGCGTGATCTCGTTGACTCGGAGCTATGCGTGCTGAACCGGGCATGGCTTCGTACTGTTGAGAAATTTCGGCTGCCTCTCCGGGGCTTCTACGAGCTTCCCCTTGCCTCAACTTCTCCTCAGCTCGCTTGAGGTCTTCCTGCCACCGAAGAAATCGATCACGGGCATTCCTGGAGATGAGGTGTTCGTTCGGAACGGGTGCCATGCCATGCTCCATTGCGAAATTCTTCGCACCATCTCCGACCAGAATATTTGGCGGAACTCGTCTCAACGACAAAGGCTGATTGCTCTTGTTAAGGATCATTTTTGCAAGGCAAATGGGATTCCGGATATCTGGGACACAGAATTAGCTCGATGATTACATCGACCCGTCTCAACGGCAAGACTCACTGGGAGCAGCCCCGCAAGCACCACTCCTTCCGAGGTGGTCAACGATGGTCGCGTCACACTCGACAGTCCCGTCCATGGAAAGGTTTGAACCATAGCCGGCGTTTGTGATCTCTTTGTCCTCGAGGACCTTCAGGGCCATTTCGACAGCATGGGTGGCCGAAGCACCTGATTTGAGGAACTTCATTCCCATGTTTGCCGCACTATATGGGTTAGAACATTTGATAAAATGTTGAGCAAGACTTACTCGCTGCAAGCTTCGAGGTGGACCTTCTCGTTCTGATGACTGTGAAAGCCTGCTCCTGCATGGATGAAGATAGCCCCGGTAAACTTTTCCTTCTGTATTCGCTTCAGGACTCTGTCAACGGTGCCATTAGTACCTCCGATTGTCTCTTTCGTAGAGTCTATCGACCCGTTGTTCTGTTCGATACTTGGCAATTTCGCAGAAGCTGAGGTTGTGTCCAGCGGGTCTCGCTTGACACCAGCATCAAGGGCTTCCATTCCACGGCGGCTCAGCCCAGCTTGTTAGGCTCGGCCTGCATACAGGACAGCTATCTCGGTTGGCCGATGTCGATGGGATCAGCCAGCCTTTGACGGAAGGTTGCGAGACAGGTCTCCTCTATGTAGGCGACCCTTATTGTCTGAATTGTCGAGCATGTGACGTTTCTAAGGCTTGCTAAAAGATTTGACGTTGTCTCAGGCTCGTCAGTAGAGGCAAGCCTGAAGGAGCGTTTGTGAAGGTGGTGTTGGTCGAAAACCCTGAGAACGATTGCGGTGGCTCGTCCTAGGTGTGCGACAAAGACCGTTTGCTAAGAAAGATATTTGGGTCGCTCTGGGTACGACTGGAAGGTAGCCAAGAATATAAGTGATATATCTTGTTCGACGGTTAGAAAAGCGACGGTCCTGAAGATAAAAGGTAGGATAAAGCGTAAAAAGCGTCGGCGAGCTGGCTATGACCGATCGCCAGCCATCCAAGAAGATGAAGAGAAGATGTGATGGTTCGTAGGAGAGGAGCGCCGGGAGTCATAAAGCCCAGCAAACAAGTCTGGTTGTTAGTAGAGAGGGAAGGTGGTTGCGAGCGATCTGGTCTAGAGGAACTTCCTCGAAAGACCAGGGATTCTCCGCTTGATCTTGCCAAGCAAGCGTGGGAGCGTCGCGGCGAACGAATGAGGAAGTTGTGAGTGAACGCTCTGTCAAAGATTCTTCCCGGATATTAGCAAGTGGTGGAAACAAATGGCAATTACCAAGCAACAGGAGCGTGGGAGTTGAGGCTCAGAGGCAAACGGCTCTGACTCCTTCCGACTAAGAAGAGAAAGTGCAGTAAGTTGCGCGTTCAAGTTTCCCTGGCCTGGGTCTCCAAATTGAGATACAGCCAGCGGGACCTGAAACTGGAAGGGACTGGAGTTTGATGACCTGGCGGTTTGTCTGACTCTGCGAAAACCTCACCGAGTTTCTTTGCAGTCACTTACTGTTGCCCTACTGCGTGAATCTCAGCTCAGGTCTAGGATGTTGCTAGTCTACCTACGTATTGTAATGTCTTTGAGTGTGAGATTGGGAACAACTCAGCTGCTTACTCAACACGCAGTATTTAGACACAGCTCCTTTCTGTCCTTGCTTTTTATTGGCGCAGTCCTGCCAGCTTAGGTTGAGCTGGGGATGCTTGGTGGGGCTTAGTGGTGGGGCACCGACCTCACTATGGCTGGAGAATCCACCGGCTCTGATGCACAGCCCGACCTCTTCGAACAGACGTCGTACCCAGCATCACGACTGCTTCGACGACTTGCCCGGTCCATTTCTCCCACCACTTGATGCTGCATACCAGCCGGAGTTCCCCTCGAGTGAATTTCTAAATACACCCACGATGGCGAACCAAACTCCTGCTGTTGTCATGGACAAGTAAGTCAACCAATGTCACCCTGCCCCGCATCCCCCAAGGCAGACGTCAGTAAGGCCATCACCGACTAACGAGCCACCAACAGCGGCACGGGATTCTCGAAGCTCGGTACGCCGATTGCGAAGCTCCTCCCATTAAAATCCGATGAACACATCTAACTACCCGACGTAGGTTTCGCCGGCAACGACTCCCCGTCCTTCGTCTTCCCGACCGCCATTGCGACGAAAGGTCCCGCTGCCGGCAGTGGAGGAACCGGTTCCGGACGCCCAGCTGTTGCCAACAAGCCTTCCTTCCTGACCGGCGGCGCGGGTCCCGGCGGACATCTGAACTCGAAGCGAGGAACGGAAGACTTGGATTTCTTCATTGGTGACGAGGCCATTGCTGCGTCAGGAGGTCCTGGTCAGTGACGCGCGACGACGCTGGGATGGGCGGCGGGATGCTGACCGAGACTCTAGGCTACGGTCTTCACTACCCAATTCGACATGGTCAGATAGAGAACTGGGTTTGTCCTGCCAACCGGAACTTGCCTCAAGTGCATACTAACGGGACATAGGATCATATGGAGCGCTTCTGGTCCAACTCAATCTTCAAATATCTCCGCGTAGAACCCGAAGACCACTTCTTCCTCTTGACAGAACCGGTACGACACGACTCAGTCATCTCTCTTCCTCGCCATATAAACTCGACTAACCTAATTGAAGCCCCTCAACCCTCCCGAGAACCGCGAGAACACTGCCGAAATCTTCTTTGAGTCCTTCAATTGCGCCGGCTTATATATTGCCGTCCAGGCCGTGCTTGCCCTCGCCGCCTCATGGACTTCCTCCAAGGTTCACGACCGTTCTTTGACCGGTACGGTCATCGACTCGGGTGATGGTGTCACCCACGTCATCCCTGTTGCCGAGGGCTACGTCATCGGATCTTCTATCAAGTCGATTCCCATCGCCGGTCGTGATCTGACCTACTTCGTGCAATCGCTGCTGCGTGACAGAGGTGAGCCGGATTCGTCGTTGAAGACCGCTCAGGAGATCAAGGAAGAGCACTGCTATGTGTGCCCCGATATCGTCAAGGAGTTCTCCCGTTACGACCGCGACCCCACTCGCTTCGTTAAGCACCCGGTGCTCCAGCCTGGCGGTCGCCAGGTGTCTGTCGACGTGGGATACGAGCGTTTCCTCGCCCCTGAGATCTTCTTCAATCCCGAGATCTACAGCTCAGACTTCCTGACACCTCTTCCCACTGTCGTTGACAATGTCATCCAATCCTCGCCCATCGATGTCCGTCGCGGTCTTTACAAGAACATTGTTCTTTCCGGTGGTTCCACCTTGTACAAGGATTTCGGCCGCCGTCTGCAGAGAGACATCAAGCAGCTGGTTGACGCGCGCATCCGAGCGAGCGAGGTCCGCAGCGGCGGTGCAAAGTCTGGCGGCTTGGAGGTGCAAGTCATTACCCACAAGAGACAGAGACACGGTCCGTGGTTCGGTGGCAGCTTGCTGGGTCAGACCCCCGAGTTCCGATCTTACTGCCATACCAAGGCTGAGGTGAGTCTAGCAGTGTTCGCTGGAGAAAAAGCCATTACTAACTTCGTTCGTAGTACCAAGAGTACGGTCCCAGCATTGTTAGACGATTTGCCCTCCTAGGCGGCCCTGGCGGGTCATAAACGTTGGAGGCACACCATAGCTATAGATGATCGAAATGTCCACGCAAAAGCTAGCCTCAGCACTCTTATCATTAACGAGAATTCGAATCATGACGTTCAGTCATGCCTGTTTTCATGCGCAAGCGAGTAGCTAAGTGTCTGTTTGTTCTTAAGTTTTAGCCGTAGACTTTCCAGCTATCCGAATAGGACAGTCTTATAGACCTACGGCGTTTCGTCGATTAGCAGCCAACTGATTCAACTACTGTTTTGCAACTTCTCCAGATGTCAGAGCCGTCCCAAATTTTAACACAATATAGCACGCCC
The DNA here is from genome assembly GCA_026260285.1 of Colletotrichum sansevieriae. NCBI lineage: Eukaryota > Fungi > Ascomycota > Sordariomycetes > Glomerellales > Glomerellaceae > Colletotrichum > Colletotrichum sansevieriae. The sequence continues at coordinate 218,029 of JAOQIF010000006.1, read as the reverse complement.
GTTCGTGTTTCCCGCTACTCCTTCACTCGACGCATCACAGCATCCGCAACTACGTCCCAGCCATTTTCTTTGTCTAAATTGATCATTACTTCTTTGTGATAGAGTATATGAAAAAGTCGATATCATACATGCTGAACTCCATCCCCAGTAGGTATCCTTAAAAAAAGACTAACAAGTTTGTCATCATCACCCTGCCGTGCCGCCATAAAATAACAACATCCCCACCGCCGCCGTTTCAACCCCTCTTTTTTGAGAGTTCAATTTTCTCCTCCAAAATTTTTTTGAGGGTATTCCGACGCAATAAAAGCCAAAAGAAAATTGGTCTTCTATTTGCTGTTGTCGACAACGTAACGGCCGGCAATGGCGCCCTTCTTCATCATGTCGTATACCTCGTTCAGCTGGCTCAGACCGACGACCTTGTAAGGGGCGTTGATGAGGCCGCGCTGGAAGAAGTCGAGCGCCTCGGCGGTGTCCTTGCGGTTGCCAACGTAGGAGCCCTTGATGTTGATCATGCGGATGACGGTGTCGAAAACGGGGGCCTTGAGATAGGCGTTGGCGGGCAGGCCGATGCAGACGACGGAGCCGCGAGAGCGGACGTATTCCGAAGCCTGCTGGAAGGGCTTCTCGCTGACGGCGAGGAGGATAACGGCGTGGGGGCCGAGACCCTCGGGCGTCGCCTTCTTGACGTCCTCGACGAGGTTGCTGGAGGTGGTGAAGTCGACGAAGTGGGTGGCGCCGAGCTTCTTGCACATTTCGGCCTTCTCGGCACCGCCGTCGATGGCAACGGTGTGGATGCCCATGGCCTTTGCGTACTGGAGGGCGAGGGAGCCGAGACCGCCACCGGCACCGACGATGGCGACCCATTGGCCGGCGCGGACGCCCGACTCCTTCAGGCCCTTGTAGACGGTGATACCGGCGCAGAGGACAGGGGCGACGGCCTCGAGGCTGACATCCTTGGGGATGCGGGCTACGTGAGCGGCCTTGGCAATGGCGTATTGCTGGAAGCTGCCGTCGACGGTGTAGCCGGAGAGCAGAGCGTGAGGGCACAGAGGCTCGTCGGCGGACTGGCAGAAAGTGCAGGACAAGCAGGAGCCGTTGAGCCATTTGATACCGGCATGGTCGCCAACCTCGACGTCATTGACGAGCTCTCCACGGGCGACAACGACACCGGCACCCTCGTGACCGCCGACAAGAGGCATTTTGGTGTCGAGGGGCCAGTCGCCCATCATGGCGTGTAGATCGGTGTGGCACACACCGGAGTACTTGACGTTGATGAGGACCTCATCGGGACCGGGCTTCTGGACGGGAATCTTCTTGTAGACAGCGGCTGGACCATGTTAGTGACTGGGTGGGGAGCAGGATAGTATGGAAGGCGACGTACGTCCTCCGGTCTTCTCGATGACTTGAGCCCATTGCTCAGTTGGTACTTCGCCGGCCATTGTGGGGTTTGTGATGTTGGTGCTGTAAAAGTGTGAAGAGACGAAGTCTGGGATCTTCCCGTTTCAAGAGGGAAGTATTTGTTTTGTGAGATTAGAGACTGTTGGGCTTGGATCACTTGATCTGATCGGACGGGAGTAATAAGCAAGGCGAGGCGGTCCTTATATAGACATGGAAGCATCATCTCTACGTCAACCAGGACTAGGTTTGTCAGTATGGCATACGAGCAGCATAGCGAGGTAGGGGGTTGCTCGGTACGGCACCGGGTGGTTCGCGTCGGGATGGATGGATGGATGGATGGATGGATGTGACGGGTTTGGATTGGTTGAGTACGAGTACGCTGGTACATCGGTCAGTTCAACGGCGTCGGGTGTCCGCAATCAGGGTGTTGGATAAGGCAAGGCAAGCAGGCAGGTAGTTAGCTGGAAGTGAGGTGAGAATGTGGATGCTGGTATCAGGGCCGACTGGGCATCCACTGGACAAGGCTAGAGCAAAAAAACGTATGATGTTACGACAGGCCAGGAACCGCAGCCAACGGAGCTGCTACCCCTCACAGTGACAGAAGACTTGTCGAGACACATAACCAGGGCCAAGCCAAGGCCGGGCGGACGTGGGCCAGATCACCGCACGTCGATCAAGTCGTGGAAATCCTGGAGAAACGGCTCGTATGAGGGATGGGAATTGGCGGTCGAGTAAGGCAGTTTCTGGAGGTGCAGCCCAGGCCCTGCACCCGCAGTTACTCGGTCGCCCGCTCGCTCCACCGGGACAGGGGTTCAGTGTTCTGGGTTCATGCTACCTTAGGTGCCTTGGAATGGAAGGATGGAAGCTAGGTACAATGGGAAACGCATTACCCCGCGCGCATCAAGGACAAGCGGCAACAAGAAGAAGGGCGGCGTCTGAGTCTGATTGGTTTGAGTGGTTCCATCGACACAATGTTCCCATGCTGAAGATACATGGAGGCGGCAATCGACCTGTAATGTTCGCTTGGGCAGGTCTATGAAGAGTACTGTACACTGAGGAGAGCAAATCAAGACTTCTCGACTTCCTTGACCATGGGTTGGGATCCTGGTTTTGCGGCGGCCGGCAACGTGTATCAGGACAGACGACGTGGAGTGAAGGAAGTTTGCCCGAGAACACATGGGTGGCAAAAAGACACCAGAAGAAGGAACAGAGAACTCCACCTGACAGCTTGTGGTTGACGTCGAGACACAGCAGTCGACGGACTGCGGCTGGTGGGGAGTGGTATTCATCTGCAGCCATGAGCGTGGGAGGTGGAACCATAAGCCGTGGACCATGTTGATGTTCCTGTTCTTGGAGACGGTATTGTCGCAGGAAGGTGAACGGCCGCGCGCCGACATGATGGATTGAGTTATGTTGGCAGCTAACCGTAGGGCGTGTGACTTGCCCTGTCACACCGTCACTTACACCTCGCACCATGCACCAAATATGGATCGTCAACCTGATCTGATCTCATCTCCATCGATTGACTGATAAAGATAGCGAGGGACAATTACGAGGCCGAGAGTAGCGGCGAGCAAGACAGCGAGAACGGTGGACAGAGAGGATGGTCTTGGTCGTGAGAAATGGCCTTTGGAATCGGGTGCATTGCTGAAGAATTTGCACGGTAGGGCCGAAGAGCACCCAGAAAAGCATCAGATTCCAGGGCTGAAGATGGGGAATCACCAGATGGGACGAATGAGATGCGTTTAATGCCATTAATGCCATTCCGGTCCGGCACCACAACAGTGCAAAAGACAGCGAAGTTCCCAGCCCCGATATTCTGGGTCCTTCTTCCCTGCTGGAACCAGTCAAGCAGACCTTTCGACTCCTTTTTCTTGGCCTCAATTACGGTGTAGAGAGGAACACTGGCTTCGAATCAGCCATTCCGCGCTGAGCCTCTGTCCCTTCTCACCTGCCCGAAGTCGACATCGTCAGGTCAGACGCCGCTTTTCTTGGCCCGCCAGGCCCTTCCGGACGTTAATAAAGCTACCTAGATAGTGTAGTGGTGATCAGCTACAGGGGTAGGGTGTCAGCATCCGTTGGCATCGTCTGTAGCCGCAATCTCTCGGCATCTACGACGCCTAACCGCTATTGTCCATATAACGCCACTTTTTGCAACACGCAACTGCCACCACCAAACCCGCCATTCTTTCCACAACACTAGACTGATTGATACTGACGGTTGAACGCGACTCAGTATCGGGGATACCGGCCGCATCTTGATGGATCTCCGCTTTCCACCCGCCATCAGAGATGGGTTCCAGCAAAAAGAATGTGTTTGATTATGGGCATAGCCAAGACTCCTCGGCTGAAGGACATCCACAATCATTTCTGCTCCACGGTGGACCCTGACCGAGGCTAAGCAACCGCAGTAGTGTTAGTCCGAAGTTGCAGGGAGGTCGCTGCGAATAGCTTCACAACCTTCATCTCCGTTCGTCCAGAGGGACCTGCGGATCATGCACCTCTCACGACTCGAACCAGGACTACGCCCAAGACAACACTCCAAGTCAATTGCTGCTACCCCGCCATCTGCCACGGCTGTCCCCCACGTTCTCCTTCTCACGCACCAGTCGCTGCACAGTGTTGAAGCTGCGCGCCGCACATCGGCTGCGTATCTATCCCGCTACACCCGCTACATCCGCAGAGACCGCGGGACTGCGAACCAGAACGTCGCCCGCACACGAACACTCCAATTCTGAGGACAAGACTCCACATCTTCGCTCGAAGGGAGCTTCTCAACCCGAACCTCCTGACGCAGACAACACCTGCCGTGTCTGACACAGTTGCCCACCTTCGTGACTGCTACGGGTTGGGGCCCGGGATTCTCAAACTCTCCCCAATCTCTTCCCCGCATCACCCTATGAATAGCCAACTCCTCCACGCAAACAAGTTGATCCCATTTCGTTCAACCCTCAAGTCCCCAACCACTACCATCCCTTACACTACGTAGCTCCTGCATGTCGAAACCCTCGGTCAATGTCCATTGCGGCACAACTACTTCCGTGCCATCATGGCGGCAATTCCTCAACGCCCAGCACTTAGCTTTGTGAGGCGCTTGCGAGCCTCGAAACCCCAACCTCTGCTGACGCCGGGTTCATCCCCGGATCTGGTAGTGCGGCGGCCTCATGGTCGAGCGGAAGGCGGCGCGGTGCGCTTGCCAGCACGCTGTGGGTTTCAATCTCGTTAGTTACCCGAGTTGGTAAATTGACGCTAGGGGCAACTCGGAACAACGGAATGTAAACAAATCTAGAGACAAGGAAAAGTTGCGCTTGACCGTCAAGGGCAAGCTTTTAATCTGTGAAGACAAGTCGATCATATACTAACTACATGTCCGCTGCGACTGGCCAAAACGACGCTCGCGTAACCCCCCAAGGCCCCAGAGGATATGACCCAACAGCTGTACGCCTGCCATGTCATACGGCCAACGACAGGTCCTGCAGGTCGGACAAGGGGTACATCTTGCCAGTGCTCCGGAGTGACTTCCGCTGTGTCAAGCTTTTTGACGTTTCTCTACTCCCTCCGCGGGCTCGACCCGCGCCGCCCGCAGGGAACTTTTAGGCCACCCCAAGAGAAAAGCTTGCTCGATGCTGGTGTATGTCATGATCTGGGTGACCTCGGTCTGGACAACGAAGAAGATTTCAACGACCACTAATACCAGCCGCCTCTAGCCCTTCCGTATCTATGATGAGGCGCTGCCATCCCTCGAACGACTTGACAAATCGATCCGTCTCAAGTGTTCCAGAGGCACGCTGGCGAACCCTTAAGGGATCGTGCACGATCCTTCACTTCGAGCTTGCCGCCGGTTGCGATGCTTCGACTAGAAGTCCATCATCCTGTCGTTAGCTTGGTTGCAGTGCTGCGTCGCCAGAGATAAGTTGAACTGATCCAATGCGACAGTCACAGGAAGTTGCCGACTAAGGATTGTGACATCTGAACAAGCACTTGTCAAACTGGAATGAAGGGCACGAGGAAAGCAAATCCGGGCCAGAACGTGCTGTGACACGTCTTGGCTCGATACAATGCCGTCCGAGCTGAACTACCTGCTTTGATTGCTGAAGCTCACGCGGGTTGGCTGAATCGACGACGCGAGTGCTCGTGTACCGAGTACTGAAGTAGAGTAAATTCGCATACCCGCGCCGTTAACTGCGTACGCCGCCAACGAAGCTTGACTTTTGCACAAGGCCACTCGAGGACATGTTGCTGAATGGTTCCCAGAGCTGAACCCGGCTGTGTCTTCCTGTCAAGGAGCTGGTCAACGCACCGCGCAGAAAATGCGGGACACCGATAAAAAGAATGAATGTGACACTACTTATTTTGCATACACCGCAACGTCGTCAACAATAGATGGATCGATAGCTCAGTGGTAGAGCGAGAGATTGCAGTCCAAAGCAAACATCTCTAGGCCCCGCGTTCGAACCGCGGTCGGTCCTTTCTTTCGTTTTGATTTTTTTCGTGGCTGTCGTCTTTTATTTCCGCGAAAATAGTTCTAAATTCCCCGACGTCAACTTTGAATTTTTAAGCAAACTTCATTCAGCTGCTCGTTCTGTAGGAAAGTGTGGCAACAAAGGGCGCGGGGCCATAGGCAGGGAAATGTAATCCAGCCAGGGCGATCTGAGCTCGCATCGGATGCCTTTACGACACAGATGGGATGCATCATGCGGGTTCTTGGCAGACTTCCCCCGCAGCAGAAGGACCTGACACTGCGCTGGGCGCCGCGGAGCTGATGAGTGAGCCTAGGCTACAATCACGTTGAGACTCGCAACGTTTACATGGCATATCATGGGAAACATGGCCCGTGTCGTGGATCGCTACAATCGCGATGCAGAAACCAAGCTCGAAGTGTCCAGTCGTGTGCGTTCCTTCAGGCGATGACCAGCGAGCGCCAAACCGAAACGGGAGGGAGGCATACCCCAAGTTTGGAGACTCGAACCTAGCCGCGTTCTGAGCAAAAGTGCCCGTTCACATGTACCGCTCGGTGAAGGAGGATGAAACGAGATCAGTTCAGACGATGTTACTCCTGCTGTATGTCCGAGGAAGATTGAGCACCTTGCAGCAGAACGACTTACGGACATCGAATTACGATCACACTGATTCCTCCCCTCTGATTATTTCTGTGCAGTTTTCCCTCCTGTTTCCTGGAGAACGCTGTGTCGAACGATTCGAGAGACATTGACAGGAAACTCGAAATCGTGTCGATCCAAAATGGGTGTACTCGAGAACTTGACGAACGCGAACCCCCTCCACGTCGCTGGCTACGTGGCCGGAGCGTACATTCTGCTCCTTGTCTTCTACAGAGTCAGAAATGACTACTTGATTCGAAGAGCGGGAGGTGTCAGAGCCCCGATCATTGCTTCGAACCCGATTACTTGTAAGCGGCTGTCCCAGAAGATTTCCCCGCTCCCATGTGCCGTGCACGATGATCATCTACTGACTAACGCGGAACAGCGATTCCAGTATTCCTCAGGATTGGCCGGTATCAACTCAGACACCAGCTTCTTGAGGGTCTGAACTCGCTATTCACCGTCGCTACCCCCGAGTCCCCAAACACCATCGAAATCGGATTCACCGGCAGACTTCGATTCCTCATCACCAAAGAACCAGAACACATCAAGACGGTTCTTACCTCCAAGTTCGCTGACTTCGGAAAGGGACCGGTGTTCCATCAAGTTTGGTCTCCGTTCTTGGGAGACAGCATTTTCACGACCGATGGCAAAGTTTGGCAGGACAACCGCAGCCTCATCAGGCCGATGTTCATCAAGGACAGAGTCAGCGACTTGGCCATCTTCCACAAGTGGTCTAAAGTGATGATGTCCAAGTTCCCTGCCTCAGGCGTGACTTTCGACATCATGGACTTGTTCTACCGGATGACTTTGGATGTCACAACGGACTTTTTGCTCGGGCACAGTGTCAACAGTCTAGACAAGTAAGGTGATTGCTGGTGCAAAGAAGTGATTAGTTGACTAACACGGAATCACAGCCCGAAGCACAACTTTGCCCATGCCTTCAACGAAGTCCAGAGCTACCAGATGTTCTATACCATCATGGCGTAAGTCTTCTCGGTCCTGGACCTGGGCTTGCCTAACACAATTTAGGCCCTTCCAAGCCATTCTTCCCCGCAGCAAGTACCGACGTGGCATTCGCGTGATCGAAGAATTCGTCGTTCCGTTCATCGAAGAGGCCCTCGCCCTGCCCCCTGACGAGCTCGAGAAGATCTCCAAGTCAGACAAGGACTTCACTTTCTTGCACAACATCGCCCGTTTCACGCGTGATCCTAAGATCATCCGCGACCAACTAATCGCCATCCTGCTCGCTGGTCGCGACACGACTGCTGCCACGCTCTCCTGGACCATTTACGAACTCTCTCGTTACCCGGCGATCTTCGCCAAGCTACGCAACGAAGTTCTCTCTCTCCTGGGACCCAACAAGGCACCATCGTACGAGGATCTAAAGAACATGAAGTACCTAACCAACTGCCTCAACGAGACGCTGCGTCTTTATCCCGCGGTGCCGTTCAATGTCCGCTCAGCATTGACGACGACGACACTGCCCGGACAGAACGGCGGTCCTGATATCGCCGTTTTGAACGGCGACTCTGTTGTGTATAGCACGCTTGCCATGCAGAGGAGGCGAGACTTGTACCCCGAGGTGTCCGAGAAGTTTGCGGACCCCGCATTCTATTCGCCGGAGAGGTGGGAGAACTGGTCACCTAAGTCGTGGACATACGTCCCATTCAACGGCGGTCCAAGAATATGCGTGGGACAGAACTTTGCCATGACGGAGATGGCTTACACAAGTGAGTTTTGGTTGAATTCGTCACAGACACATATCAGGGCTAATCAGCGGCAGTGGTGCTATTTTTGCAAAAGTACGATAGGCTCGAGTACCGTGGAAACTGGAACGAGCAGGTCCTCAAGGCGGAGATCGTTGGCGCTCCCGGACAAGGGGTTCCGATTGCACTACACGAGGCCGTTGACGGCGAGATGGCGTAAGAGTGGATCGGGAGAACCAAAGCGAGAAGGGACATGGTATGATCTGTGAGAATTGCCTACTACGCGATGATGCCGGCACTGGAAATATTCAGGATCCATGACGGAAAGTCGATGGCGACGTTATGTTTTCACGGATAATTGGACCGATAGTTTGATCAATGTGGGACGTCGATGTTCCCCGGGATTCGAGAGTTTGTGGAACATAACGTTTTAAGATGAATATGACGATCTGCGGGTTGTTCGCCTTGCGGATACGTGAAGCCTGTTGTAGACGGCCGAGCTAACGTTTACCGACGGCGTTTCAAGTCGTCGATAAATGTTCCGACGGACCAGTACGATTCAGGGGAATGCATAGAACTAGTAGCTAACTAGGTCAAGTTGATAAAAGGACTGTGACGCGTGAACGCACACCAACGGAGGATATAGATGCCAACATCAATCAAGTCACAAGCTTGGGGCCGGTGGGGGAATAAACCTGGGCCTCACCAAAAACCTGCAGAAATTAGATCCTCCAGCGATCAACCGTTATGGCGGGAGGAAGAAGAAGGAAAACACAACAGGGACCCCTTGCGAGCATCTCATCTCATTCCACAAAGCGACTTATCCTTCCCCATCCCTCGTTGGCGGACGGGCGCGCACAGTCGACGGTATGCTGGGATGCTGGACAAACACACAGGTCGTGGTAGCGAGATGGCATGTCTACTAGCTTCACCAAAAGCCAAAGAGCACGCTGTCAAACATGTGAGGGTTCGATTCCGAGCGCAGAGGTCGGAGCGCTTTTGTTTTTATTTCTTCATGAACCACGCGAACCCTTGAAAGCCTGCAGCCGGTCAGTCCGAAATGATTGATTCTGATGGGCCGAGGTGTGGTGGAAATCAACTGAAATGAAGAGTTAGTCGCTGCGCCAAAAGATGAGGCTGATTCTTCAGTGATGATGATGAAACTGATGAACGCTAGCCATTTCTTTGTCTTCATCGTTACATCCACCTTAGATAAGCATCGTCAGCATTCTTCGCGGCGTGAAGAAAAGAGGAAAAAGGTCAGTCTGGCGGAGATAATCGGCCACCCCTCCTTCTGAGGTGTCCTGCTGAGATGGAGCGCAGTGATTGGACTAGTTACTCAGACCGCCTTCAATATCCCTTCCAGCTGCTGTCCATGGTGGATTTCAATGTGGGCTTGGATGGCCGTTTTGGGACGAGACGGGACAAGGTGGGTTCAGAAAAGAGCTGTGATGAGCGGGGGAATATCACACTGCAGGTGCAGAGTGACGATTCTGTGGCTCCTTTCCCGCTGAACCACACAGCTGCTGCCATCCTTCGCACACTTCCTTCTGGGCTTTCAGAAATTCAGGGCAGGTTCCGCAGCTGCGACCACCACCACCACCGCCAGGCAAGTGCATCCCAGACCAGGGCCCTTCCCAGTAGGCGTCCTTTGCCCAACCGGCTCCAACCCTGACCCGACCTTAAAACCACCCATTAGCAAAACCTCCTTATTATTCTCGGCACATCGCCATGCTCTCTGTCTCCTTCTGATTCTTCTGACCGCTCAGATATCCCATTTGTACCACCTTAATTTTTGCGGGTTATGGGCGTAGTTGCCCTGCCTGATGTCACTGTACGTTCCCGCCCGTTATGCACATTCAATTGTTTCACCCAATCGAGTTCAGATTAACGAGACTGACTTCTTCAGCAGCCTTGAACTCCAGACCCATGCAGTAGAATAACCGACGACGACTCCTTCTTTTCCCCTTGAGTATACACTGCTCGCGCCTACCTTTCTGTACAGCTTCATTGTGCTATCGCCTCTTTCCGCGGGAACATCGACCGAAATACGATCTTTTCTGCTTCCGTCCGACACCGATTACAAGATCGAGTGACGTCGGAGCCGTAATTCTACACCTCGTAATCACACATTCCAGTCGCGTTCACGGGCCAATGGCGACACAATGAGTGCAACTCCCACAAACCGGCTGAAGTTGACGCCGGGGAACTCCCCATACTTCCAACGTCCGCTCCGATCCCCTCTTCGAGGCTGCTTGCCCCACGAGTCCCGCCTCTCCCTCAAGCGAGTTGTCGGCACAACCTGCGCCTCGCCCACTGGTTTCGACACCGTAAACTCCTCCTTCGCCTACATCGCCGGTGGGGCCGTCGTGATCGTCGATGTCGACGGCGATCACTATGCTCAGCGTTTCTACCGAGCTCGACCAACCGCCGCTCCTGTCCACGGCTCTGCGCCGCTATCACACGGTTCTCCTTCGCCGTCCACGCCAAAGGCAAACGATAGCAGGAATAGAGTCCATATTCGAGAGACGCAGGATTGGTCCGTTCCGCCAAATTCGAACACATGGACAAGTCGTGAGCGCATCAAGGCGGCAACCTGCCTGGCCTTGAGTCGGGACGGAAAGTTTCTCGCTGTTGGAGAGACTGGATATGCACCGCGTGTGCTAATCTTCAACCTCGAGGATACGTCGTCGGATGTGCCACTAGTCTCTATCAGCGAGCATGGTTTTGGAGTCAATGCCGTTGCGTGGTCTGCTGACACGCGATGGCTTGCTTCTCTTGGCGCTTCGACAGACGGCTTTTTGTTCATCTGGAGAATCGACCCTCGGAACGGTGCTGCCAAGTTGTACCAGCAGAACAAGTGCACTTCCACCATTAAGGGCATGTTATGGATGGGTAACAGCCTCATAACACTGGGCGTACGACACATCAAAATTTGGCGTGTAGAGGAGGTGCAGCCCAGTTCGCCAGCGAAGACGAGATTTAACGAGAGCAATTCGACGCCTCAGCCGCCACAAAAGGCTCTGCATGGTCGCAACGTCCTCCTCGGATCGCTTCTCGAAGGCACATTTACATGCGCGGCTGTAATCGACGACGCCAACGTCATCATCTGCTCCGAAGTCGGCGATATCTGCATGGTCGAAGACGATGGAAAGCAGACAAGGCTCGTACGGTGCTTCAATGTTGAATTTCCAGTCACGTCCATCACCATTAGACACGCAACCGCCTACGTATCAGGAAAAGCTGGTCAATTTGCAACACTAAGCGTGAGGGCGATTCTGGACGGTCTTCCAGACGCCGTGCTTTCCAAACGTGTTGCGCCCGCTGGTCTCACAGCCATGGGCTTCTTAACCGAAAATCTCGTTACGATCGACGAGAAGCACTCAATCGACATTTGGAGTTCCAGTCATCTCCCGGGCCAAACCGAGGAGGATCCTTCACATATCCCCATTCCCGGCCATGGAGATCCAATTGTGGGGATCCAAGCTCTGCCAAAGCCCAACGATCAGGACGCAGATTTCTACACGTGGTCTGGCTCCGGCACCGTCATATTCTGGGATATGCAGGGCAAAATCAAGTTCTCGATGGATGTTCCTATTGAGCAGATGTTCTCTGAAAATGGGATGGACCTCATCAATCAGCTCAGTGTGGTACGGGTCACTCAGGCTGGGAAGATGCTTGTAGCAGCCGATAAGCTGGGCGTGCTCAGGATCATGGATCTGGCCAATAAGCACTGCCTCCTCGAGACGAAGGCACATTCTTCTGATTGCCAAGGAATAAGCATCTTCGAAGATGATTCTAAGTTTCTGCTGGCAACTTGCGGTAGAGACCGCACTGCGCAGCTATTTCACCGCATTTCGACCGGCGAGTTCCAGCATTTCCAGACGCTGGAGTTTGCTGCCAAGGTCGTGCAAACGCTTCTTCCATCAGCGAACAGAATCCTCACATGCTCTATGGATAGAACGCTTCAGATCCACGACATCCTCTCCAAAGAAGAAGAGCCTGACCAGATCGCCGCGCTCTCTGCACGCACCATCACGTTGAAGGCATCGCCAACTTCCTTCGTCTTGGGCGAGGACGACAAGACTGCCTTTGTCTCCATGCTTGATCGTTCAATCTGCCACTACGACCTTTCTAGTGGCAAGCTTCTCAACTGCTTCAAATGCATTGACGAAGGTGGATCCGAGACTGCGATTATGGACTCTCTCATTTTCAGCCAATCTCCAGGCAGAGACGCCAGTTTTCTTCTCGGAATATCCAACACGGACAAATCGGTGCGTGTTTACGATGCCCAATCAGGCCATTTCGTGGACAGGGAGTGGGGTCACACTGAAGCTATCAGTGGTGTCACGTTGACTGAAGATGACGAAGGTAACCAGAGAGTTATCAGTGTCGGCCTAGACGGAACTGTCATGCTTTGGGGTTTTGACGAAGACGGCTCGCCAGCTTCTGTCAGCAGAGATGCTTCGCCGATGAAGGATGGATCAGCATCCGCCAGGCCACCACTGAGACGAGTGCTTTCTAAGGCGGAGCTGGCTGAATTCCATCGGCCTTCCTCCGCCAATGGTGGTCGGCAATCACCCAGGACGGTACAACGGCGGGCATCCCGCTACGGCTTGAACAACGGCGTCAGCACGCCCAAAGCGGGCATGAACAATAGCCCCTCCATTGCTGAAGGCATACCCTCTCGACGCTCATCCGGGTCAGGGAGCCCACCAGCAAGCCCTAAATCAAGGACATCCAGACGGCCTTCACTCCCATCGCTGGGTTTACCACCAAAAAAGAGTTCACCCAATCTTCGTGGCTTCGGCAGCCTTAATATGGCCACAGAGCAGGCTTGTCGCACACTGAGGGCGTACAGAAAGAAGCTCTCGTCGACAGATCCAATAAGCCAAGATGTTCTGACCGAGCTCGACCAAGAGCTTCGCATGACCGCCGCTGCCCTTGGCGATCGGGCTATCAGAACACACGACACCGCTCTCATCAGCGGTCTATTGGACCAGTACGAAGAGCGTCTGGCATCGATGCTAGACGAGAAGCTTCGACAGACATTCCAAGATAAGGAGATTAGAGACGTGCAAACTCCCAGCGAAGAGCCCGAAATAGAGTTGGTGCTCGACCGGCCAAGCACGGCCGGGGGAGAGACCGTCTCTACCTCGACATCATCCTCATCACTATAACACGCTCATTGTATTTTCTTATCATTGTACAACATATCCTGGGGACATTGGACGTCACTTGGATCATGAAAACGGCGTTTCGGTTAGGATAGGATCCCAAGGGAGGAACCTATCTAGGTCTTGAGGGGGTTTAATAAAGGTGGAAGAACGTGCGTTCCCCTTTTTCGGATCTGTTGGCATAATGTTTTCTTGCGACTCTCGACACAGCTCAGCGATATCTCCTTTTGCTTGGAGAAAACCAGCATTTTTCTGGTACAAACAGACAACAGAAAACCGGTCGAGATAGACAGACGGTAATCACGGCGGAGGCGAATCGGAGCCTGGAGTTGTTTTTTCTCCTTTTCCCACCCGTTAGGAAGACGAAAGGGTTTCTTTGAGGACGCTGGAAGCGGGTACGGCTTGGGTTGAAATGAGTGCCTTGGGTGCCTTGGGTGCCTCTTGCGTCCTTGGGTTTGAGTTCATGTTATCTTACATACTTCTTTAGCGCGCGCCACCCTTTTCTTGATATAGGGAAGTGGCAGCATATACTACACAAGGACACGTTGGTGAACATACTCAAGTCGTCCGCATATCACCTCGTTGTGGGAGCATCGTGATTGAAAAGCATCGGGGTTAGCAATGACGTATTGCATCTAATGTACAGTTAAGTTATAATAGCAAACGGAATTGGTCCCGCTCTAGACACAGCTGCCTCTGAAATCCGATTTGATGGATGCCTAATTCCAAAAAAAAGGTGGTTTCTTTTTCTATCCAACGCCGCGATTGATTTTTGTACGTGTTTTACATGGGGGGAAAAAGGGCCTCCTTTTGGGGGGGTGGTTGTATTTTTAGCATAACCCAGATTCAGACGACGAGACCCTCCTCCAACGCCTCATCCCTCTCCAGCCTCTCGAGACCCGTTGCGATGGCGCCATACACCCGCAACGGGACGGCCACCTCGAAGCTCTCGCAAGCTAGATTCTCGACAGCTACGAGCACCAGTCCGCCGCGCTCGTCGCGGGAGATTTCTTCTAACAAGGGGTGCGTGCTGGGCGCTTCGCGTTCAAGTTCCGTTTCCTGGCTCGGCACAACGAACTCGACGCGGATTTTCCACTCGAGCGATACGCCCGTAGTGATGAACTCTGGCGTCGCGTTGATGGGGATGGTAGGTGTGAAGACCATTCTCCTGTTGTACAAGGTGGCTTCCGAAGCCGACACGTGGACTCTGCGGGTGACGCGATGAATGGAGGCCTCGGAACGGATGGCCAGGTGAGGTTCGACTCTCTCGGCCGATTCGAGACATGAGTGAACTGCGTAACAGGGGATCTCGGCGTCGGTGAAGTCGATCGCCATCGTGACCACCTCGCCTAACCGGTACGAGGGGCGAGTGAGCATGACGACGCCGACGCGCTGCCCGTTGCGGGCAATCTCGAAGCGATTTGGGCTCTGTTGGCCCTCGGATGTCATGTTGCTGCGCATGATGGCCATGTTGATGGCCTCTGTTGCGGTAGTCGCATCTTCGAAGGTTGATGATCGCCGTGAGCCAGGGTATGCTGTGGGAGAAAGCAGACCCGCGTTAGAGCCGTGGCGTGGCCTGACGAGGAGTTCCTCGACGTATATGAGAAAATCATTAATGGTTGACGTATCCGTCTTGGTGGCTTTCAGTTTCTTCAACTCGCCGATTGTTGAAAGCTTGTCCACCGTCTTGATCTTCGCCTGGTCGCGAAGGATTATATAAGGGTTCATTAGATCATGGCCAAGGATTTCGCCGTGACTGTTGACGCTGCCAAGCACCCGGAAAGGGATCTCGACAGAGCGCACTTTTTGTTCTTTGGAGCCACCGGCTCGTTGTGTACCGATGACAAGACTGTAGGAGATTTTTATCGCCTTGCCCTTATGCGTCGGTGGCAATCCCTTGGGTAGCTGAAACGAATATTCGAAGGCTTTGTGTTCTCCCGGAGCTAGATTCAAGTCCACGAAGAGAATGGATTGTGGTGTCGAGAGTAAAGGAACAGATTTTGAGCTGGCAATGCCGCGCATGTCCTTGATGCTGCTCAACTCGGCACCGCCAAGCAATTCGCCAATTGAGTTGGTGAAGCTCCCCCAGCCGAAACTCCGAAGCAGTCCACTATCCCGTTTCGAAGGTTCCACTCCAATGACACCACCTCCCTGACCGCCGACTACGGCCTTGCGCTTGACCTGCTCGAAGGGTCCATTGTTGATGAGCGAACCGTCTAGAGTGAAAGAGCCTTGAATCTGCGCGTATCCCATCATCAACGACTCCGGCAGCTTCGCATTGTGCGGCGCGAAAGTCGAACCCCGCCTAAAGTGCGGCGGACGCATAGGTCCTCTCGTGGGTTGTGAAGGATACTCGGAAGCCAATGTTTCTGTTGAGTTGTTGCTCATGGAATAAAACTCCCCGCTACTGCGCGGTGTGCCTCCTCCCATGCTCGTTGTAGATAGTATTCTCATCGCGGGCGCCGTGTGTTCGTTGACAATCGTATGAATACCATCTTTGGATCGGGCTGAAGTACTCGGAGGCACTTCGGTGTTTGGGCTTAGGAGGCCATCGTGATGTGCCGCTAAGGGAGTGGTCGCCGACTCGTACAGTGGTGGCTGAACCATCGGAAAACGGAACTCGGCCAGTGCATTGTTGGGAGACCTCATTGGCCGTTGAGAGCCTGCTGTATTTTGCGAATTGGGGAACGTCGAGGATCGTGACGTTGCAGGAGGTGTGTCGGAGGCAGATGTCGAGTTATATAAGGGCGAGCTTATGTGTCTTGGTGACGCTGAGAGTGGTCAGTGACAGTGTAAATCTTGCGAACGACGAAGCTCACCAGAATGAGGCCCCCCAAGTCCCAATGCGGCACCGCGAGGGACAATCTGAAGACTCGAAGCTCGCGCATGACCGCGACCGGGTCGATGCGACCTCGTCGAGCTCGCATTGCTTTGAATGTCATCGGCTATGGTGCTCGCAGAACCAATCGAAACTATGGATACGGATTTCGTATGGCCATTGCCGCGGTGTTCTGCGGCATTGGGAGTGAGCGGTGACGGCCATGGCACTGAACCTGCGCGTCGTCGCGATTGAGAAGCCGGTACGTTGAGGGAGAGAGCAGATCGATGACCGCGTGTCTGAGCAGAATTCGGCGGGGTCAAGCCAGCGTTGGACTTGGCTCTCAGTAAGGGCGAGGCATGCCTTGGGCGGTCGGTAGGAGTAAGGAGCTGGGACTGGCGTTGTTGATTTGGATCGCTGGCGATATTTTTGAACGTGATGGTGCACTTAATCTCCTCGCCAGCGAAGACCGTCTGGTCGTGCCAGCGGATAAAGACTCGAATGTTGCTATTGCTGGAGGCCTCTGGAGACATGATGGCGCTCCTCCAGCGGGGAGGAGACAAGAGGGGGTAGCCGGTAGAGTTGTATTGAGGTAGCGACGAATCAGCAGGACATCACATGTCTGGCATCAACCATCGTCGCGTCCTTCGGCTTGGACTGGAGATGGACAAATAGTCCTGACGGGTGCATTGAACGTCATGGGTTTGGCGGAAGACGTAGGTTGAGCGAGCTAACTTCATTATCGCTGCGAGTCGGACGGGGCCCCCCTTCGGCGCACGCTGCAGGGGCTGGCTCGACGGCAACGTTTCCCTTCTAGCGTCGGGACACTTACTTCGGCACCAGCCGCTGTGGTCGGCCTTACATCAGCACAGAGATCCACTAATGGTAGACATCCCGTCACGTCTCGCTACCTAAGGTACGTAATGTGCCTTACCTAGGAACCGACGGGTACCTCAACCGACCATGTTCCCTTCTGTCACTTACACCCGATCTCTTACGAGCGGGCACTCAAAGGGACATTTTGGTAGGTCTTCGAGGAACAATCCGAGACGACAACAATGACAACGACGAGAGCAGCATTTTCATGCCACAGAAGCGGCGCAAGAAAATTGTTGTTCAAAGTCAATTTGCGAAAACCTTTTATCCTCCCTCGGCGGGGACTTGTAAATCGTGATCATTTGGAATGAACTTTCCCGCTTTCACGCCAAGTTTGTCCCAGTCATTTTCTTCGTCACGTCCTCTACGGCGATTGTAGTGTTCGTAACACACCACACAACCTCTTCCTGCAATATAACCCGACCACGACCCTTGGCAATATTGCCAAGGTTTACAGACTTCGCTGACTCTTTCCGTCCTTAGTGAGATTGATAACCTCATGTCCGCTTCTGAGCTTGACGACCTTGTATGGGCGTGCCGGCGAGCCTTCCTCCTGCGTTAGATCGCAGAAATCGTCATACCTGCGCTTCTTGGACGTTCCCTGCTGTCTCTGAGATCTCTGATCCTGAATAGCCGTCAGTCAACTGTAATGTTGCAATGTCTGAGAGATCTCACCTTCAACTGTCTCAATCGCTCTCTCGCAAGACTTTCAATCCCATCATCCCTCAATTCCTCGAAGTGAGGTAAGGCGGACGGTTGCCTGTCTATGGACATTGGCTCCGGACTAGGTGTCATGGGGACGATTCCTTCGATTTGTAGCGCGCGTCGAGACCGATACTTGAATGTGTAAGTTGCGAGCAGAGTACCAGTGCGAACCGTCTCAAAGGCCGCTCTTTGGTCTCTGCGTGGTGGTCGCAAAGGCGCTTCGTAGCCTTGGGCGAGACTGATGATGCAATCTAGGATCAGCGCGCGGTGGGAAACGGTTCTGGGGACGACTCACGCGGTTTCATGAGAAATAGGCCGCCCCTTCAAAACTTGTTCCGGGATCTTCTCGAACTTATCATACCGCGGCTGCTAGAGCGATGTGTACTTGATTCCGTTATGAACCCTTTTGGGGATACCAGAGAATCTACCGAGCTTTACCTTGACTTGGATGGTGCCCAAGTCTCGGGCAAGGAGGATCTCCTTAGTTGAAGCATCTTCTTCGACTGTAAGCCAGGCAAGTTAGTCTTCGCAAGGTCGCTGGATTCTTCACTTCTCCGACAACTCCGGTGTACGAGAAGATGAATCGGCAGACTTACTTGTTGTAATGGACGCAAACTGGAAGTCTCTCTGCACTAGTGCGGATCGGTTCTCGTTTGGGTTCTTTTTTCCCTTGAATGCGAAGTGCCAATGGCGATGGAAGAAGTCTTCATTGTAGCAGAAGCGCTTTCCCATGAACTAACCATCGATTAAAAGTAAGAAAATTAGACCAGATTCCCCGTAAACCCAAGGATCCAAGGAGCGATGGTCCGTGACGTCAATGTGGACGGCGAAATTGACACCATTCTGGCTCTCGATATAGTTGCGGGCGCAGCGCTCAAAACCGTCCAGATATCTCTCATGGGACTCGTATTGGTACGGGTCGGGATATTCAGCAGCATCTCGAAAAGATGTTTTGAGACGCACAGAGACGCGGACGGCTGGGAGGGTGTCTATAACAGCCATCTCGCCGGTGCTTCAATACCTTAGTTCAACGCAAGCACGTGCTGAGGACGAAGTCTTCTCGCCTACCTTAGGTGCCCGAGTAAGCAGCGGACGACAAGGGGAACGGTGGAAAATAGTAGCAGCAGAGGAGAGGAAGAATGTGGAAAGCACAAGAGTAGAGGACAACGTTGAAAGGCAAGCGTCCGAGGAGGGAAGTGGAATAGTTAGCAGGAGCAACGTACCTAAGGGCAATGCACGCAGAAGGAAGTAGGCAGGTGTCTACCTTCCTTACTCATCTGATTATAGTAAAGGATGGCAAACTGATTTCGACTGTCGGATAGATTTATCTGTAAGCAAGAAAAGCAAGATGCTCAGGGCAGTCGACATACCTTATGTAGTACCAAGCTACCGACCTTAGTTGGAAGGGGGTAAGCGGCCAAGGTGGGTGGAGGGACGCGAGACCTAGAAGGTGTTTTGAAGAGTGAATTCCCTCAAAACCATACGTAGGGAGGTAAGGTGCGAAGACGGGAAGCTCTTACTTCTGTTACTTCTCACTTCTTGAGAGGCACCTAAGGTAGCAACCCTTGATTACCCATCTTGTACCTAAATTACCGGGGCATATCTACCATAAGGCAAGGCAACCGTTGATTGTGCCTGGGTCAGGTAGGTAAGGTAGGTACCTTGTCTTACTTGATTACTCTTACCACCGCCTCTATCTCTCTCGGTCCAATCCTGCGCTCCGTTGATTTTCTGATTGACCTTCGAGTCATTGCTTCCATGAACCGACCGCTACCGTGTTTCAATACCAAGCATCCTCTTGCTGCTCTCTCAATACGCAACACGTGTTGCTGTCGCCAGACCCGTGTCAAATCTACCTATGTGGCGGCCTTCTGTTCGACATCCATCCTCACCAAAAAACCGACTTTTCAAAGATATCATGGTAGTATTCTGCATCAACCTAGACGCAGAAGTCTCTATCGATGTCAGCAGCAAGGACGCGATTGAGTCCGAGATACCGTTTCCGGGCGCTCCGTTCCACGATGCGCCCACCAGCAGCTACAAACTCACAGAAGTTGAGGAGCTCACCCCGTTGTCCGTCAACATCAGCCTCGGGGCTGGCTTTTGTCGTCTTGTCGATCCTCTCGACCGTGGCTTGATGATACTCATTCAGATGGACGGACTGGAGATACTGCGTCGACTAATTACACGCCGAGGTTTCGAGAACACCGAGTCGCCCACTCTGTGCCGGAGCTACCAAGGGGTCCTTGATTGGACCGCTGGAGAGACGTCGCGAATGCGCATTTTCGTTTCAAAGGACTGATGGACGGAAGCAATCCTGGGACGGGCATGATCCTTGTGGAATTCTTCTTGGTCAAGCTGCTTGGTCAACCTGAATGGGTCGAGTTAGCTGATACTCTACCACTGGAGAAGCTGTTTCGCGGAATCAGGTACGACTGCTGCGAATAATGCTGCGAAGCTACTGAGGGTTTGCTAAAGGAGCAGCTGGTCTACTGGAGATATGTATTACAAAAGCGATATCGAGACGTACGAAGTACAACGGCTGAACTAGGAATGTCCTATTGCACGTTTCACATTCGCGTATCGAATTACAGGTGTGCCATTCCAAAGCTCCCCTGAGACTTTGCTGTGCCTGCATCCTGACCGCCAGGCAATGTTAGTCTCCGGCGAAAACGACGCAACCGAAGAATTGGAGGAAGATCTCATGGGCTTCATCCCTCCAAGCCTGAAGTCCAATGCCTTGGTTATGCCAGTAACGGTGTTCATCGACCCAACAGAGAACTTTCTTGAAGAGGAGAACGAGGAATTGATGAAGCTCGATCGAACACATGTTCCGCTAGAACCCGCAATTGTCACACCAAACGACAAGCAAGTGACTCCGACGCAGAAGCAAATCAAGGAAGAGGCGACGCCACTAGATTGAAGGGATTCCAATGCGTCTGTGAACCCAAGAAAACGCAGTGCCCGTTCAGCGTTCGGGTATTACCCCGTAGCACCTAGTAAGATCATAGCACTGGAGCTCGAGGAGGAGTCAGAAGCTGCCTTGAGCAAATAAAAGAGGGCCACAGCTCTGTAGGAGAACGATTGCCGATTGTGGGGATGTAAAGACAGTGCGGAGCTCAACATTATGAAGTCGCATAGATTGATAACAACAGAAGCGTTTTGGGACATTTTCCACAGCGCGTCAGCGAGTTGTGGATGGCGAGAGGTGGATGTAGTCGGCAGGAAGCGATTACATTAGGAGCGCGAAATAACAGCAGCTATCATCAATACACGGAGATGTTGCAGGACGCGTTGCCGGACTGTAATTGAGACAAGGCGTTTGGGAGCGGCCCGACAGTTGAGCAACCAGTGCAGGTCCGAATGATGCATAAATTGCCAACGCACGATCGCAGAACTTTGCCTACAACCAGCGTGTAAGTCTTTCGGTCATGATTTTGCGATATTTTCGAGAGTGAAACACTCCATGCGCAAGCCGATGATACAAGCGGTAGTGTTGGAGCTGCCTATACGCCGCTCCTTGCTACTTCCTTGCTCATCTTGCAAACCGAATTTATCCAAACCTCCCATATTCCGATCCCATACAAATGGCACAATGCTTCCAGGGTCTAGATGATTCAGCCGCTCCACACTCATGCCCTGGTTCGAAAGCCTGAGAGTGATCATCACCGACGAGAAACGATGTGAATAAGAAGTATTAGATATGACAAAAATGAGAGATGTGACGGAGATTTCGATGAGTGAAGAAGCTATCAGGAGCAACGGAGATTGATCAAGGAAGGGTACAAAAACGACAAAAGACAATGAAGACAATTCAGTTACCAGGACTATTCATGACGAGCTGAGGGGGCTTGATATTTCGGGGTTGAAAGCAGGTCTTTGGCTCCCTGACGCAACTTGATCATCACCGGACACATAACCCGCCTGCTACCTTGGGTCCGATGGTCCCATGTATTGATACCGCTTCATTCTGGTGCTTTGTGAATTACGAGAAAAGCTGAAAGCTGATTGCCCATCTCATCCTCCTCATTAGCCAGTCATAATTCAGTTCGCAGATGTCTGCAATGAAACCCGTCATGTATGCTAGTATAGGCATCGGACCCAGATCCACATGACAGCTCAAGAGCTCATCCACCAAATGCAGCCTCACCACTTATCAGTTAGGTCAATGACACCATCGGCATCTGTTTTGTAGACTTTTCTGGGCCGCCCGTCAAGCTCAACGCTCGCCTCTCGCTTGACTTCGGCCTGGTCCTCTTGCTTCACAGCCTTTGAT
Organism: Colletotrichum sansevieriae; assembly: GCA_026260285.1. Classification (NCBI taxonomy): domain Eukaryota; kingdom Fungi; phylum Ascomycota; class Sordariomycetes; order Glomerellales; family Glomerellaceae; genus Colletotrichum; species Colletotrichum sansevieriae. The sequence goes on along the minus strand of JAOQIF010000006.1, from coordinate 195,971 downwards.
GTTGTCAGTTTGTTATCATGTCTAGTACGACAGGCAAAACCCACATAAATTTGGTTGAGACGTTCTTGTGCAAGCTTTCTAAGCTCTTCTTGCGACATGCTGTCTATGGACGGAGGAACAGATACTGGAGACTGCGGTGGGGGCGAAGGGTCCCGTGGGATGATTCCCTCAGCTTGAAGCATAGCTCTCGATTTGTACCGGAAGTAGAATCGAGCAAGCCGACGATCGCCATTTGGACGATTGTAGTCGAGGCGCGGTAGTTGAGCGGTTTCAATCTCATTCGTGAAACTATGAATTGCGAATTAGCTTCAATATGCCAGCATTGTAAGATCCAGCCTCACAATGTTCCATGCGAAACACTCCTGCCCTTCAAGGCTTTCTCTGCCAGCTCTGTCAACTCTGTCGGAAGGCAAACATCATTTGGTCTGAAGGCTAATACTCTTGGACGGCTCACTCGATACGCCACGATCTCAAGCACTCCCAAGTGCTTAACGGCTTCTCTATCCTCGGCAAGCTTGTCGTTGCGATCCTCGGCTTTATTAATAACGTGAGATACCATTCGAGCACTATTAGGGGAGCTTAGTGGGACTAACCTATGTTAAGAGCCGCAAATTTGAATTTCTTCAGTGTCTTCTTGCCAGGTTTAGCCGAAGGAACTTCCAGTCCCTTCAGACAATAGGATAATGCATTCTGTCTTGGAAAGTTTTTCTTCAGAAATATTATCGATTCCATATTCTTGCCGTCGATGTAGCAGGTAACACAGACTCCATGATCATCCTGGAACCAGTGCGGACTGTTGTCGAGCTCGATGTAAATCTCAAACTCTGCATCGTTGCGACTTTCGATCACTTTCGACAGAGTGTGTGCTGCGGTGCCGGTGGATGCTTGAGTACGAGGAGGATCAGGATCGTCATACTCGCTGCAGCCAATCCCACCGATGCGGACGGACGCTCTGATTTGTGGGAGATCTTCGATGAAAGCCATGACAACGGTGCTGAAGAAGGTTGCCAGCTGATAAATCGAACATTGCTGGCCGTAGCTGAGGTGTGTTGGTGTGAAATTGGGAGAGGGGCATCCAGATTACTCTTAGGGGGGAAAATGAACAAGGAAGAAAGCTCGAGTGCCCCAAAACTTGGGGGAAATGAACAAGGAAGGAAGCTCGAGTGCCCCAAAACTGGTCATGGCTGGAAGGTGCCTCTGGGCCACCGTCTTAGGAAGGAATCAAAGGTTTCCAGAAACAAGAATCAGCACGCTGATTGCTTGTTTTATCCTTACAGGTTGTAAATGAAGGATGATGGAAATTCCTGTAGCATACCTAAGTATCTTAGGCCTGGAGCAAGATTCTCACAAACGGCGAAGATTGCTTGGTGTCGCAGAGCCCTTTTTGAGGTTACAGCTGCTCTTTGGCAGTCTCATGTAAGCTCGAGAATGACTCCAGAATAAAGTCATCGTTCTACCTATCTTTGTTGTTAAGCACTGTAGGCCAAAATCGGCCAGCAACTGTTGTTTGCGGATGCCCGTTCGGAGCGAATTCCACGCCATGAACATGGCCGCCGTAGCAGCGTGCTGCCCGCCGGGGTTCTTGAACTCAAGGCATAATAGGCAATGCATCACAGTATTTCCGGCGCAAGTCAAATGAGGCTCAACATTCGATCCCCCACCTGAGCCATGGAAAGAAGAACCGGACGTTATTCAGGTAGGTAGGTAAGTAGCCTAGAAGGTACAACCCAACTTGGATCTCAGACGATGACCCCACTTCTCCCTGCCTCAGTGTACCCGCCTAGGTATCCACCAATGAAAGCGCGAGCGCAGCCAACGACACCGGACTTCAACGGCTCCTCCACCACTGATTGCCTGTTCAAGAAACTGCCTCCCTTCAGCTCTAACTTTACACTGTGAACAAATCGTCGTTCCCATCCTTTGCCTAAGGTAATCCATCAGTCTCAGCCTCACCTCCATCCAATCCCATCTCAATTGTCTCATACGCGCCTTCGCTTGTCATCAGAAGACAAATCGCCGGGGCGCATTTCGCCCGTAGCTGTCACCATGGTGGTCATCCGCGAGCTTCCTGGGCTCAAGATATGCGTAGAAGTCAACGGCCTCAAAGCCCAAGAGTACGATGATCCGGATGGCGTCGCCGAGGACAGGAACCGGAGAAAGGCTCGCCACCGCAGCTTCAAATACGTCGAGTCCAGAGATGACGCTCCGTTCGCAATCACTTATGAAGTCGACAACACCACGGGTCTGTTTAGCGATTACAACGCTTTGGGATTCTACCTGTCTATCGATGGCGAACAGAAGGATAGTGTCCTGTGGGAACAAAGTCGATGCCCTAGCGGCAGCCCTGTCTGGCGACATACAGTGAGCGGCGTGCGCATCGCCTCTTCCCACCACGACATGGACGGCTTTAGGAAATTCAAGTTCTCTAAAGTTACCACTGGTCTGTTGTTTGACATGTGTCTCTCGTGATCAACACTGACCTGGAAACAGTTGATGAAGCAGAGAAGGACCGCGTAGAGAATGACATTAAGAACTTCAAGTCGATAGGAACGATTAAAGCATACGTCTACGGTTGCTCTGTGCGCGGAGAATGCAGCAGCAGAGGAGGCCATCGCTCGGCTTGCGACAGGAAGCTCGAGGTCGCGGAGAAGGCGCTCAAGGGCAAAGCTGTTTCCCATGGCGCTGCGTGAGTACCTTGCAGGCTCTACCCAAGTTCTTTGAGACTAATGTTCGCAGCTATTCCGACGGCGGTTTCATTCCGCAAACGAAGCACGTCTCAGTCGGATTTGAGCCAAAGGAACCAATCGGGCTTTTTCACTTCAAGTACCGCTCCAAAGACGCCCTGCAACAGGAATTGGTAATTCCACGCTCTCCGACCCCCGAAGGCATAGATGGTCTTTCCGAGGTGGAGATTCGTCGACTAGCTGCGGAGCGTCTTGACCACATCAACGTAAGTCAACAACCTTGCTTTCCACCTGCATCGCTAACTGCTAACGCTTGTCCAGGGACACCGATCCCTGAGTCTGAAGAGGGAAATCAACGGACCTTTGATCAAGAGGGAGTTCGCCGAGTTTTACGACCTCACTGAAGAGCCAGCCAAGCGTGAGTGGAAGAAGGTGAAGATTGACGACAAACACGAGGCCATCGACCTCACCGACGACTAGGGGCGTCCGCAGGAAGAGGACGATTCGGACAGCGACCCGTTCGTCTAGGGCGTTGCAACTAGTTACTGGAGATTTCCTCGAGATTCGCTTTCTTCTTTCAGCCGTCGGGAGTCTTTCTCTCTTTGTCTCATTGTGTCCATCATGACGTTGCTTATTTGCAACTTTTCGATTTGCTCTCGGCGCTATCGCAGCTTTTCTATGTCATAGCCACGACGAACATGTTTTTCTATTTGTTGGCCAGGGGTTCAGAGGAGGAAATAGATATACCCCTTTATCGTTCAGTGCGCCCTCGCTGTCTAGCTACCTCATCCGTTGCCGCTGCGGGCAAGGAAACTTTACATATTCTTGTACCGAAGTAGAACAGCACTCCCTCTACCTAGTCGCTATGATCGTTCCCCATACCCATTACTGTGTCCGCATCCGCATCCGCAACCTTGTGAGCCTCCATCTTTTGCAGCTTTTCCTCCTTGAGAATCCTCACTGCCGCCTCCGCGGCCTTCACTCTGACCTCATTCTTCGTGACGCCACCGTCAACCTCTACGACGCAGCGCTGACCGATCATGACTTTGCACTGAAGCTCCCTGGTTCTGTTCTCCGTCTCCTTGGAACTGATGACGTACTGAACGCTCTCCTGATCGGCGAGATGCCCCAACTCCTCCTTCGGGTGGAGGCAGTGAACGCCGTCTCGGAGGATGCGGTCGAGGTAACCCGTGATGCCGAACCGGTCGACCAGCTGCTCACATATCTTCATGTCACCGGAATCGACCCACAACGCGCCGAGAAGGGCCTCAAACACGTCCGAGTAGAACTTCCTGGGCTGCAGGCGCGCCAGCAGAGCCCACGGGTACGTAGTCCCGTGTTCCATGGCCTGGATGATGGGCTCGCGCATTTCGGACCACCGCTTCTCGATGTTGATCTGCTCCAGGCCGATTGCGGAGGACTGGTGGCGCATGAACTTCCACAGCGGCAGGGTGAAACGCGAGTATTCTAGTTGAGGTTGTTTGTTGTTGGTATCGGCGATGACGATCTCCTCTTGCTCGACGCAGTTTTCGAGAGACAAGAACCCCAGGAAATCACCATTGACGACGGCCGTCTTGAGTAGGTGCATCGTCTGATGGGAGAGGGGCGGCTGGATCGCAAAAAGACGGTCGACAATGATGTAGTCCAGGACAGAATCTCCGAGGAATTCCAAGCGTTCCAGACATCCGAGGGTATTGCCGACAGTGAAGGAAGCATGCGTCGTCGACTGGATAAGCAGAGACTTCTGCTGGAACTCGTAGCCGATCAACTGTTCCAGCGGTGCGTGCGTTGAAAGAGGCTCAACCTCGGCTGGCGCAGCGCTATATAAAAGCCTCCGGCATTCGTCAACGCTCCTCCAATTAATCTGCTGAAGGAAAATCGCGACACAGTCTAGGGCTTTCGGGAGACCGCCGTTGATCATCGAAGCCCCGATGAGTGCCTCGACCACGTCGGCCAACGTCTTGGTCGAAACCTTCCTGTTGGTCGGTTCGTCGCCGCGCTTGAGAACGTCATCTACGTATATCGGGCGCCATTTTTGTCCCGTAAATCGTTTCGTGAGGATGAACCTGTCGAGGCCATGCTTGATTGCCGCCTTGCAGAGCGTAGAGTTGGCCACGATGCTGTCTCTCTTATAGGAAAGAAAACGTTCTGGCCAATCAGGGTCTATGTAATCTGTCAGCGCGTCCTTAAGAAAGACAACTTCGACGATCACCTACTAAGAGCAGCTACGTTGATAGTGACCGAATATTTGAGTATGGAGTCGCCGAGAAACTCGAGTCGTTCGTAGTTCGTGGGTTCGCAGGCACTGCCAGCGCTGATGGCAGTTTGAACCAGACTCCAATCGTCTATTGCTAGTGGCTTCAACAACGTCGAGGCCAGCTCCTTGGCAACGAGGCACGTCTCTATGCGATGTAGGATGGACGGAATCAGCACGCCAAATTGGGCATATTTCGCTGGTACCGCGTCCACCTTGGCCATCGGAACTGGATACACTCTCGAGTACGGTTTAATGTTACTCGGAGCTTGAGTAGGGTCAGTCTCCGGTTGATGGAGAAAGTCTGATCGACGGGACCATTTTTTGAGAGTGAGGTACGGGACGCCCGTAGGTGCGTCCTCGAAGCCGTAAAACGCCTTCTTCACCAAATCCAGACTAGGCTTGTCTGGGATGACCCCTTCGTACGTGTAAGGGCTACCAAATTCATCTCGTATGAAGCAGGAGAGGTCATGTTGCGACATCTGGTCTGGTACGAAGGTTTTTGATCCAATGTCGTCGAGAGACAGTTCAGCATATTTGCCGTCCTCAAGTGCACAAAATCTGGCAACCTGTTGAAGCTTTGCCGACACCCATCGATGTCCGTATGGCAGAGCGAGAAGCACAGCGGTATGATCTGTGCTCGGCAGATCATAAAGTGGGCATTGGTCGCCGAACTCAACTGTCCAGGTTGTTTTGTAGTCGATATGGACGACCATTTCTCTCAATCCAGGCACCCACGTGGGAAGAATCATCTGATACTCTCCTTTTACTTCATGCTGATCATCATAAAGCAAGATCTGTGTCCTCCTGAAAGAGTTGTCGCGTTGCCATGCCTCGGCGACCTTGGTCCAAGCATTGATAAGCCCGTTGACCTGCAGTATCGAGGCCCTTTTGTCGACACCCGGGATGAAATCCTCCGGTTTGAAGGGTAGAAGATTTTTATTGATGAGGCCAGCGTGATAAAGGCGCACGTAGGCCTGGAATGCAGCGTCTTTCATTGCATTCTTGTCAGACTTCCACGTCAGCTGGCTCTCGGTGGAACGTACTTCAGCAGGCAAATAACTCGGCAAGATCACGGTCGCTTTGAGGTCGGGCGCGTCAGTGTTGTCGAGCTTCTTAATTATATAATCAGGTCTGCAGTCGATAAACTCTCCAGGTGACAAGACGCGGCAAAAATGATCGAGGTGCTGTTTCGCATTGTCGAGGTCCAGCGTTGCCTCTGTTGAATTCACCACGAACTTCAACTCTTGGCTTTCCTCCGTCTCTTCAAGCTCTCGCAGGCGCTCAAGCTCCCGTTCTTGCTCCTCGTACTGCGACTTCATTTGCCGCTCTAAGTTCTCCCAGTCTCGCGGCAGCGGCTCGGAGCGGTCGAGCAGTAGAAGCAGCTTAGACTCTCGCATTCGAGCACGTCCACGACGCTGGATGAACGACTTCAAATTCGGGGGCCTGTCGACGCAGAGGACCAAATTACATGCTGGCACGTCGATGCCCTCCTCGAGAACACTTGTGGCAACCAGGAGGTTGATTTTCCCAGATCGGAATTGCTGTAAGGACTGTAGGTCTTCTGCTCGGGTGAGATCCCAGATATCTCTTTTCCGGGCCTGGTATTGCGAAGACCCCACCACCGAGCCAATTCGATACCTGGACCGCAGCGCCTTGTGCGAAGACAGCAAGTGGCAAAGCACGCCGACGGTGGCGCGTTCCCTAGCAAAGACGATGCCGACAATATCTTTCTTGTCTTGAAGCAACTGTTCAACCAAAATGAACACCTTCTCTGAGATCACATCCCGACTGATGGAGTCCGCCAACAGACATTGGCACTCAATTTGACTCAGGATGTTGGAGAGGTAGTCCTTTTCTTCTTCCTTCCAAGCCTCCAGCCAGAAACTGCGATTTCGGATCGCAGCTTTGAAGCGGGATATAACTTCCCAGATGTAGTACTCGGCAGCCCAAGGTCCCAACTCTCGGAAAATGAACTTCGCCTGGCGACCGAAGGAAGTCACTTGGTTTTGTATGTAAGTGTCATGGCTCTTTAGAACTTCGAGGAGTTGTCGCCGACTACGATCTGTCGTTTCGGTCTGTAAGTGTCGCACATATGGGTCTTCGGCGATATCCAGGCTTAGCACAGCAGCCAGAAGGCTCCTTAAGCTTTTCGGTTGACCGTAGTCATTTCGCGGGAGGAATGAAATGTAAGAAAGCTCTGGTTTCTTGACGCAAGCGAGGAGGTCATCTCGGTGTACCGAGGGAGTCTTGCAGACAGCGTCAAGTGTTGATTCCAGCACATCGATGCTTTCAACCTTGGATCCAAATGTTGGACTGGCCGTCAAGCCCATGACGTGGGGCACATAGCGTCCGTCATGCTTGTGTGGGTGGTAAAATTTGTTCATGATGCTGCTTCCTGGAGACTTGCCTATGCAATTGTGGGCTGAACGTCTGTCAGCCATAGTGGTATCTGAACAGATTGAGTTGACATACCTTCGTCGAAAACCAGCAAAGACAGCCTCGTCAAGCGTACAAAAGCATGGGACAGGGCGTCTAGCAGAATCTGGTATGTTGACACAACCACCCGCACATTGAGTAGTACAGCATCCCATACTGACTGATCAGACCATGAATCGACATTATCATCGCCGCTGAGAAACTTCATTTGCACAGCAGGGATTTGAGACTTCAGAACTGCGATTTGCTGGGCACAAAGCGATACTGTAGGTGCCAAGAACCAAACGATCTATTCCAGTTTCAGCATTCATGTGGCGTTCTGCTCGGGACCAAAGTACCTTCTCCGTAGGTGTTCTTTCCAACTCTGCTTTGATACGTAACACGGCACTATGTTTAATTCAACAAAGGGATTATTTGTAGTTTAGAGCTAGACTTACACTTGAGTTTTACCACTGCCGGTATCCATCTAATAGTTCAGGTTACTTCCACTGATTGTCCGTAGTGAGGAAAACAACGCTTGAAGACTCACAGCGACGATTATGTTTTGCCTCATGCTCTCATCGAACATCTCGAGTTGGTAAGCTCTCGAATTCATGATAGTAGTGCCTGAGGCGGGCTCATCTAAAGACAATGCGGCCTCGTTGTTTAGGAATAAGTCCTCCTCGGAAGCGGAGAGAACTTCCTGGTTATGAGGCACCGAGGCCGGCAGATCAGAGAGCAGCTCATTCTCTGATGGCTCGGCGCTCTCGCCGGAAGATGATTGGGAGTAGTCGGCCATAGTCGCGTAAGCTAGTTTGACTGACTGTGAATCCAAAAGTCCTCCGTCCTACGTCCTGCGGCCCAAAGTTCTGGGACGCGAGGTACTTCCCAGGCGCACCGTTGAGCCAAGATCCACGGCGGCGAGGCTAGTGTGCAGGACCCAGGCACAATGATGTCCCCTGGGCAGCGGGGTCAACGGTGTGAGTCAAAGAGACAGGGTGACTTGTAAGGTTACAATGACGCGGCTCGAATTGGAAACGCAGGCAGCCTTGTACGACAAAGATCAACAGGTATAGGAACAGGAATGATTGGATGTCGAGGACGTGCTGCATTGAGCTGTGGCGCACAAAGAGCAACAACTGCCTGACGACGACGAGTGCTGATCAAGTGGTGGTGAGAAACTACAAGATTGTGGAAGGTGCCGCGAACATTGACGCAACAGCAATTGCGTGGAGGCAGACGTCGACCAGGGAGCAGAAGGCGGGCGGATCTGCCGCACAGGTGCCTGGTGGTATATGAAATAATTTGACGATTGCGAATCTCTCCAATGCATGAAGGTGACAAGAGAGAGAAGTTGCACTCGCAATCCACTTACGCTGCGTATATTTGTGTTCCTTCGGTCCTGCAGGAGGCCCACCCGACTGAGTCGAGAACATGGGTAGGTTCGCAACGCATTACGCACGGCGTACAAAGAACCATCATCTTGGCTTTTGGAGATTGATGCGGAGGTTTGGTGGAAAAAAAAAAAAGCAGATAAAGCTGCATTGAAAAAAAAGAAGAAAAAAAAAAAAAAACACGGCTGGGAAATGAGGTGGGCGCGTAAGACTCATTGTGAATCACACATAAGGTAGCTTGTGACCGACTCCATCATGTTTGTTGGTGCTGCCGCAAAGTTGTCGTATGGAGACACAAACATGCCAGCTTCTCCGCTTTATGGTAAACTTGTCTTTCCTGGTGGCTTGGGAACCACTCCAGTCAAAATGACGACGGGAGATGATGCGGTCCGGAGGGAAGAAACTACGAATCTTACAAATCTGACAAAAATCCCGGCCTACCTAGGACTTTGTTACGAAGAGTGGCTAACTATCTAAGTGGTAAAGTAAGCTTACCTACCTAGGCAGGCAGGTATATTCACAAAAAAGTCCAAGCCTACCTACCTAGAAAGATCCATTTTCTGATCCTGGAAACTTCTACCTTGACCTGCACCATTCGGGCGGTTTTGCGTCCCCGAGAGCGCTGACGCCGCCGGCTGACTGCATTGTCCGTTCCACAATCGCCCGCCTCCACCCCAGCTTACCTAGATAGAACGTGTCCAGTCGGTTCCGCTCCTGAGTAGGAGGCCGGCTTTAATCAGCCGGAGCCGGAAACCCGACTGGGCTGACTGAGAGGCCAGTGCGGTCCGGCATGCGACCTGCCCCTTGTTGAGGCCAATTCACGTTTTAGGCATCTTTCCAGGCGATACGGAGGCCACAAGCACTGTCGCTGGAACCAAGCCAATAACGCTGTAGAATACAAAGCTTCCAGTGTAAACTCGGCAATGTCGGATATCAGACTCCCTGTTTCATCAACGCTGACATGCGGTTGTTTTGGGCTCGGTGATTGAAATTCAAAAAGCAGAAAACCTCTATTCAAGTTACATCACTTCTGTCGTGGCGAAGTGCAGCGATAGCTGTGGGTCATGTCGGTGTTTCCCTAACAAGAGCTGGATATTACAGGTCCATCTGCATGGTCACCTTTCGATGCACCTGGCAGAAATACCGTTGCGGTTTTGCTGTTCATGGCAGGCTTCATGATCGAATAAGAATGTGACTAAGTCTGAAGGAGGGGTTGGGTTGGCTGAGGTTGAGGTCGCTGCACTGCGCCACTCTCTTGCAGCTGTTGAAACACAATGAGCAGGGCAATATACGTCCTTGCAGGAGTTTTACTTAGATCATAAACTGTCTAGACAGCCATAGACTAAGCAACAGTACGTAAGTGCCATCTGCTCAGCAACAGACTGCACACGAATGATCGTCTTCCTGGATGTCGTCGTTCTTGTTGAATGGAACTGTCAGGTGAATAGTCTATCCTCTGAATTCTCGCGGCACAACCTTGAATTAGACAGTTTCAGGGAGCATTAGCAGAGCCAAGAGCTGTGAAAGAAGCGGCCGCCTCGGGTTGTCGCCAGTCGATTGATGCCTGATGTATGCCGCTGCTACTGCAAGTCGAGCCATTCAGACTTATCAGCCAACCTTCTTTACGAGCCCAATTACAGGGGCCATGCTGGAAAGAGATTTATTCGCAACCTACTACACACCTGGATGATGATCTGCGGGCACTGAACGTAAGCAGGTATTCCGGGGCACTCACAAAGAACCACATGTTGCACGACGTTGTCACTGCTCAGGTCATCCATTGATTCTAGAGCTCGGAGATCCTCTCTGCTCCTGTGTCTCTATGCTGTTCTATGATACAAGGGTATGACCCATAAAGTCAAGACATACGTTACAAGTTCGTGAGATAGTCCTCAATCTCCTGAGGACTGAGCTTCCTGAAGCGAGGGCCCTTCGCACCCTCAACACCCTCGATGCCAAGAAGGTGGTCTGCTGGGGGTCCGACGATACCTGCATGGCCCATTAGGAACTTGAACTTCCACCTCAACGATTCTTCTTGGACGACTTACCGATCTCGATGGTCTCTCCGTTCATCTCACCCTCAATGGTCTCCTTGAGCGTAAGCAACGCGATGTGCACAGCATCCTCAAGCTCCAAGCCCTCCGTGTATCTCTTCTCCAAGAACGTCTTAGCAGATGTGGCACTCTTGCCAATGGCTGTCGCCTTCCATGGGAAGTAACTGCCAGATGGGTCAACCTGGTACAGCATGGGGCCGCCCTTGAGGGTGCCACCAGTCTTGCCGGTGGGCTTCTTCTCCTCGCCCTGCGTAGCCTCAGTCTCATCTTCGGGCATAATACCCTCATCCCAGCCGGCGATGAGCAAACTGACACCGTAGGGACGGACACCACCAGACTGGGTCGCTTCTTGCATCACACGGGCAACATCTTGCACCAATATCCGCGTGGGAGGGTACTCGTTGTAGATGCGCTTGTAGCCGGTGTGCGACACCTTGCGAGCCTTGTCCACCAATATTCTGTAATCGGGGCCCATGCCTGAATAGACCATTCCGATGTTGGGCGTGACGAGGCTGATCTTGGAGAGCGAGCTGGGGTCGGCTAGCGGGGATGATGACTTCTTCTCGGTCGCGAGCACGATACCGTTAGTGGCTTGAGAGGGTTAGCGCGGGCGGTAGGAAGGAGGGGCAACGACCTTGCCTTTGATGCCCAGGGCGGTGACACCTTGGTTGACGGCATTCAGAGCATACTCTGATATTCAGTTAGCTTTTCCCTAGTGTTTACTTATTTTCCCACGCCAAAAGAGAGGTCAATGGAGGGGTAATATCGAAGCGTACCAATCTGAACCAGCTTGCCGCTTTACCAAGTTAGCACAAGACGTCACAAAGTGTGGATCTACAAGCTTACCTGGGCGAGAATGTCGTCAGCGAGAAGGAATAACGGTCGGCCATGACTTGACTGTTGAGTTGTGCGATCGAGCTATGTTTTCTGGGTATATGCTGACCGGGAGGGTGGAAGGTGGGTTGGCTGCAGTCAAACGAGGTGAGGCTGTCGGAGCTATGAAGCTCTCCCTCCTAGGCAACTCGCGCCGCGTCAAGCTGCCAGCCGCCTGGCCTAACCGCCGACAGGAGTCATGGCACGTGACTTCCGCGGCCGGGTGGTTGATCCGGTCATTTGGGCGCTTGCTTGCTGACGTAATAAACATACTGAGGAAGCTATGACCAACTGGAGAAAGCTCGAATAAAGTGGTGCTGGAATATTCTTTTCCTGCCATACGTCCTTCAGCAGATGATTCTCGTCCGAAGAAATCCAGCAGCTTGGCGTTATCTCTCACTCAAAGGACAGATGGCCAGCTTTACATGTTGCACCCCTTCTGCCATGTAGGTGCTATTTTCAAAGGTTCAACTGAGCCAAGCGAGATCTCAAAGCCGTCGACTGCGAGCACTCTTCCCTACCTAACTCATATGTTTCACTGGAACCTCTTACAAACTGCATCGCGGCTGGCGCGTCACCACTGCGCAGAAACCCTTCATCAAGCTATTTCCCAACCCGGTTCAACATGGACGCGACGCCGCAATGGAGCTGGTCGTCAGATCTGCCAAGGGAGCGAGGCTATCCCAAAGCCGACGCACCCGAGACCTCCCACTCTGACAGATCTGATAATCAATCCCGCGATCACCCAAATCAAAGCCAAGGCCACGACAGGCCGCAACCTCAACCCAAGCAAAGGTACTACGGCCCGCGAACATGTCGCATCTGCTTCGACGTGGTCCATCCAACCTTTGAAGAACCCGGGGCTATGAGCGGATTCATGAACTCTCCGCCACGACCGACGTACAAGTCTGATGATCCCGACCGTGGACGGCTCATCTCACCATGCAAGTGCAAGGGATCTCAACGCTATGTCCATGAGGGCTGCTTGCAAGCTTGGAGATACGCCGACTCGACTGCCGATCGGAACTTTTTCGCCTGCCCAACATGTGGCTACCAGTACAAACTCGAGCGGTTATCTTGGGCGAATCGTCTTTCAAGCGCGTCCGCACAGATTATACTGACTATTCTCATCTTCATTTCGTCGGTCTTCCTCCTTGGGTTCATTGCGGATCCGATTTTAAACCTCTGGAGCGATCCAATGGGCACAATTGCTGATACGGTCGCAAACGTGCTCGGAGATGTCGAGGCAATTCACGAATTGGAGCCAGAGGAGCCTGGAACATGGCTGGAACATTTTCTCAAAGGCTTCTTTTCCCTTGGTCTGCTTGGTTTCCTGAAGTCTCTCCTCGCCATGTCGCCGTTTCAATGGTGGAATCTTCGATCCAGCGGTCTTCTTGGTTCGACCGGACGTCGCGGAGGAACAGGACGCGCGCGAGTCGAGAACGTCAACCTGGCCTTCGTCATGATCGGTGCAGCAACTTTTATGTGGGGTGTCTGGAAAGCCGTGAGAGCATTCAGCGCTTCTACGTTGCAACGCGCAAGCGACAGGGTATTTGACGTGGGTGGTGATGACGACGATGATGAGGAAACCAAACAACACTAACGTAAGACGGAGGCGTTCGGACAATACAAACGGCTGTTATTTTCCAAACAGATCCCGCCTGAGAAGTCCAACCTGGTGACCTCACCCGCACACTCTTAAGTTGCCTCGAAGATTCTCTTCCATATCGTGTCAACTAGTCTGTGTGCGGAGATCAAGTCCCCGTTCTGTTCTTGACTCTGACCGTTTTGGTCGGATTCACTCTGAATAGCCGGAGGACATCAGTGTGTTTCCACAACGTCGGCGTCTTGTTGACTAGATATCTGCTCACGGCAACCCTCGACCTCGTCGTCGATGCCTTTGGGTTGGCAAAAGCGCACATTGATACACATTGGCGGTTTGAAGTTACTAATTCATCTTTACGAACCTTAATGAAAACAAGACTTTTGCAAGCTGAAAAACTCTGACCAGTGGACATATCTGGTAACGAACGCATGAACCACTAGGAAGCAACACCGCGTCATAGCACCCCGCGCAGTTCGTGCCAGTTCATTTTGAGTCGTGGGGCGCATATCGAATGACTGCCCTGCAGGCCTGGACAGGCGGGGCACGGACTTGAGATGAGGGATCACCCAGCGGATCATAATCTCCCCGACCGAGCCAATCAAGACCTCTCCCTGTCGTGGGCGAGATCCCATCTAATGCACCCAGAGTGGACCTCGAATTAAATGAAGCGATACCTCCTAGTTCGTGTCCAGCACCCGTCCCTTTGGACGATAACCATCACCCTTGCACAAAGAATTCCTCGACAACTGCACCGTCATAGGTGTCAAACCGATCGCCCGAGGCCTCGACGTTATGCGACTGTCTGGATGACGCACTGCGACGATTCTACGACACTCGACACTCGCTAATACCTTCTTCCTCCTTCCCGTTGCTGGTGTTGCCAAGCTTCTAGTCGCAACGGTCACAGTCAGTTTCCAGTGTCGTGTTCGAAAATCGGCGAAAATACTACCTCGACAACATCCGACAACGTAACTCGAGACGCCAGCTTTCGAAGTTGGCTTTGACACGACGAGCCCTCGACCGAGGACCATCCCGGCCTTCCCTACCGAGTTACACGTGTAATCGACGATTCCGGCACAATGCACTTTGCATACCCACCACGGAAGAGCTCCAACCCGCCCCCCTTTCGGGCGAGGTCCTCGAGGATACCACCGTTTCTTCGAAGAAGCCGAGTAAAACTCATCGCCGCTGGAGCCCTAGTGTTTTTGGGCTTCATTTACCTGCTGTCTGGGACCATCAGGCCGAGTAGCAGCCGAACGCACCTGCCCTCGGGCAACTCGCCTGTGGTGATAGTCACGTCACTAGACGAGTCGACCTACAGCAAGAAATACATCGCAAGCATACGCGACAACAGACAACAGTATGCGCAATTGCATGGTAAGGCCTAGCACTCGCTATGTTTGTCAAGACACTAATGTATTCTATGCAGGCTACGAGGTGATGTTCACTAAGATAGGCGACTACGATCTCAATGGCGCCCCCGCATCATGGAATAAAGTAGTATCTCTGAGGCACGCGATTACGAAATACCCGGATGCGGCGTGGTTCTGGTACCTCGACCAAGACTCATACATCATGAACACCCAGCCGCTGGAGGGCTTGATCCTCAGGTCGGATAAACTCGAGGGCTTGATGATCAAGGACCACCCGGTCGTGCCACCCGACAGCATTATTAAGACTTTCCCTCATCTGAAAGGTAAGGACGTCGATTTCGTCCTGACGCAAGACCGAGAGGGTCTGTCCACGGGAAGCTTTTTCGTCAGGAACGGGGAGTGGGCAAAGTTCTTTATTGACACGTGGTTCGATCCACTGTACCGCAGCTACAATTTTCAAAAGGCTGAGGGGCACGCATTGGTAAGTTGCTTTTTCCAGGCGCCTCAAGGCATTTCGCAAAACTGACCACCTTGCAGGAACACATCGTTCAATGGCATCCCACCATCCTGTCGAGACTCGCTATCGTTCCGCAGAAAACATTCAATTCGTATAACAGATACGACAAGGGCGAAATATTCGTTGACGGTGACCACGTTGTTCGCGCTGCCGGCTGCACCAAGTCGGGAGACCGAGCTTGCGAAACAGAATTGGAGAGTTATAACACCAAGTGGCACGCGGCGTTTAAGGCATAAGACAAAAGGAAAGATAAACAAGTCAGGGTCGGCTCCGCGAGGAAGGGCCAGGCACGGGAGATCTTCAGGCGTTTTATTACCCCCGGGCAGCATGAACTCGGTGTATTTCAAGTGTATAAGATGGAAGAGGGCGTTTATATTGGGCTGCGGATATTATTTTTACGAGGCATTTTTCATCCGGGTTACCTTTTCGAGAGCTTTGAAGACCCGCCGGGTTGCATGAGCACGTCATGTTGTTTTCACTGGATTTCTATTATTCGAGATGATTACTTTTTTGATGATGGGAGGTCCGGGCCATCCTATGTTTGGTATATCAGGTTGAAAGATTATGGCAAGCCTAGCCTGAATGGCGCTGTGCAAATACGGACTAAATCTCCGTGTCAACATGGGCCAGGTTATTTCAAGTGCAACGCACCAAAACGGATTACCAAAGTCGCTTCTCTGATCCGCCTCGCTCACACAAAGACATGCCACTACTTCAGTATGCCATGACGGAGAGAGTTGAGCAGCGTAGACAACGCGCCGCTAGCCAATCAGAAAGAGTCTTTTGAGTGACAAGGTGTGTTGGCAACGTCCAAGATCCAGCAGCAAGGTTGGATGGAGTGCGCTAAGATTGAGGACCCGGGCTTCGCCTGGGATCCGCTTGGATCTCTCAGACGTAGATGGCGATGTGACGTGGTCAAGGCAAAGGTCAAGCTTCGAGTCAGGACTTCCCAGTGCCAAGCAGCGGCTTCGCTATGGTTTCGATCATCAACTCAAGCATTAAGGACATTCGTGTCCGCATGATCAGCAGTGTTCATGCACTCTTCATGCCTGGGCTAGCTATCAAGTGTATCTCCCGATTAACGGCAAGTTGACTCGAGAGACGAGCCCGATCGACGGGCATCCGCGGATCCGCGTGCCCCGCAGCGACGGGGCCATTCCTCCGGGTGGTTCGCGGCATCGGTCTCTGACGGATAACGGTAGTGGTTTCTGAATACTTCTCCGAGACAAGCGCGAGTGCTGGAAGGTACTGAAAGCAAATGGACGGAGATAAGGGATATCAGATGGGGTAAAGGCACCTCAGGTCGCAGACGACCTCGACGGGAAGTCTTGCGGGCATCGGGCAGACTGCACAATCGGCCGAGTTTCGCGGTTGAGAGTCGTGACGTATCTAATAATACTGCAGGCTGGTCGCGCGGTGATAAATGCCTTCTTTGGCATGGACTTGCAAGTTGGTGTTCATCGCTGGTCACTCCACTTCGTTATTGGCACCTCACGTTCGGACAGGTGAGGTTACCTCAGCGTTCATGCTGAGTGACATCTAACCCCACCTGTGAATGACTTGCCTGAAGGGTGTGACAGCTGCGGCCAGCGGACGTGGACGCGTGGAAAGCAGGGCCCATCGGGCCTGTAACAGCGCATGTGATTGCTCGGAAGGCGGCAAAACTCCCCCAGCAGGGGGCCTCGTCTGCAGCAGCAGGGGTAAACCGCGCTAAGAAATAATCAAGAAGGCTCGATGCCCCCGACCGTCTGGGATTCGCGGTTGTTCGGTATTATACGCCGTGTTCTAGGTTCCATCCAGGTCGTATCGTTCTGGGGTGCGGCGGCGATGGTCTTCTGCGTCCGTGGCGCTGCTTGAACATCGGTCCTCCTCCCATGCTAATTACGTCTCCAATTCTTGCTTTGCGCCCATCCCCATTCGTCTCTTTTCCTTTCCCCTTCCCCGTTTATATACAACTGGACTTTGCATCCACCTCAATTGTCATTGACCGTCCCGCCTTCTTCTCCACCCCTTCCTCTTCTTGTTTTTGCGAAGATCGAATTGAACTCATCACTGCGCCGAGGCGTCACGCAATAGGAACAGGTGGTCAAGATGCCCGGCAGCTCCCGCATTCCCGCAAGCTTGCGTGAGAGTTTGCAACACGTCAAGCGCACAAGGCAGGCCAATCCGCTATTAGTTTTAAATCTCGACTTGTAAGCTTTTACCCGTCTGCTGTTGCGGTTTGCCTGTTCAGCACTTCCGGCAGGTCATGTCAGCCGAGGCTAATCGGGACTTTGCTTCCTGTCCACAGGCTGCGCAACATCATTTTCTTCCTTTTCGTCTGGCGATGGACGCGCAAGACTTTCCTCAAGCTCAAAGGCCGCGGCCTGATCGGCAGCATCGTCGAGCTGTACGTTGATGTCCGCCGCGTTCTTTATGGCTATTTCCTCCGTGCCCCCGGCGTTCGTGGCCAGGTCCAGAAACAGGTTAACGAGACCATGGCAAAGCTACAGGAAAAGATGATTCCAAAGGATCTCACACGATACCTAACGCTTCCGAAGGCGGGCATGTCAGAGGAAGACATCAAGAAGGAACTGGATAACTTGGCGAACCTGGATCACACGAGATGGGAGGATGGCTACGTTTCTGGTGCCGTCTACCACGGCGAGGACGAACTTTTGAAGTTGCAGACCGAGGCTTTCGGCAAGTTTACAGTCGCCAACCCCATCCACCCGGATGTTTTTCCCGGTGTAAGAAAGATGGAGGCCGAGGTAGTGTCTATGGTCCTTGCCATGTTCAACGCCCCTCCCGGCGCTGCCGGTGCCACTACCAGCGGTGGCACTGACAGTATTCTATCGGCTTGCTTGGGCGCACGCCAAAGAGGTTACTTCGAGAAGGGTATCACTGAGCCTGAGATGTGCGGTCCTCTTGAGATCTTCGTGTGACTCTTGCACTGACTTGCGCTAGGATTTTGCCCGAGACTGCCCACACAGCCTTCCGAAAGGCTGGCGACTACTTCAAGATCAAGATCCATTACGTTGCATGCCCCGCGCCGAATTACCAGGTCGATATTCGCGCTGTTTCCCGTCTGATCAACAGCAACACAGTGCTGTTGGTTGGATCTGCACCAAACTTCCCCCACGGTATCATCGACGATATTAGCGCTTTGTCCAAGTTGGCCTTGAAAAAGAAGCTTTGCCTGCACGTTGATTGTTGTCTGGGTTCTTTCATGATACCATTCCTCGACAAGGCCGGTTTCGAGACTGAGCTGTTTGACTTCCGTCTCAAGGGCGTCACCAGTATCAGCTGCGATACTCACAAGTACGGATTCGCCCCCAAGGGCAACTCAACGGTCCTTTACAGGTCGGCGGAACTCCGCAAGTACCAATACTACGTTTCACCGGATTGGTCGGGCGGCGTCTACGGTTCTCCTGGCATGGCCGGCTCGCGTCCAGGTGCCTTGATCGCCGGTTGCTGGGCGAGCTTGATGAAAGTCGGTGAGGCAGGCTACATTGAGGCTTGTGTCAAGATTGTCGGCACAGCCAAGAAGATTGTTGAGAAGATTCATGAGACTCCGGCCCTGGACAACGAACTCGAGATTCTGGGCAAGCCCCTGGTATCCGTTGTTGCCTTCACCGCCAAGAATTTGAACGTTTACGACATTGCTGATGGCATGTCTGAGAAGGGCTGGCATCTGAACGCACTGCAAAACCCTCCTGCTATTCACGTCGCTGTTACGCTGCCCATTACCAAGGTTTACGAGAAGCTTCTTACGGATCTCGAGGCTGTTGTCGAGGCAGAGAAAGAGAAGGAGAGAGTGCGCGCTGTCGAGGGCAAGGGCGTTAAGGGCAAGGCAGTTGGTGATTCAGCTGCTCTCTACGGAGTCGCTGGGTCTTTGCCAAACAAGAGTGTGGTTGTCGACTTGGCCAACGGCTTCCTGGACCTGTTGTACAAAGCATAAGGAACTTGGAGTGGAATCATCGTAAGTGCATCAGATGGCGAGCATCAATCTCAATCCGGAGTTAGAGCCCCAGTGACATAATAGTGTAACAAATTCTTTTATCAGAATCATATTACCTAGCTTCACCGATGTCGTACTATATCATGATTGTAGAATTGTTCAGAGGAAGCTCAGCGAACCGTAGGAACAAGCTCACATGGCCGCGTCAAGTTGAGGTAGAGCTGGGCAACTCAGTGACCACCCCACCCGTTCGAGCCATGGGACCGGGGGCGGACGTCGACTTGTGGAGTTGTCTCATGATCCCGTCGGTAAACGCTAAATGAAATTTCGGAATGTCTCAGAAGGACCGCGCCGATGGCCCTCCGGGCGCAACGAGTGTCACGAACCCACCGGATTTTTCAGCGAGATCGGGATCCCGAATACCAATGATAAGATCTACCAGTTCATCGGGCGAACCATTTTCGGTAGACGCCTCGCCGCGGACAGGGCCGGATCACCCGGAAGTCGTGGCCTGATCCCGGGAATCAGACATGATATCATCTTGTCCCATTGCAAATCCCCTGCGGTGCCCCATCCCAGAAGCTGAAAAGTTCTTCCAAGCTGCATCTTCACTCAGCGTTTGTCGTCTTATCGTGCTATGCAGTGGCACCTCACCAGCATCAACACCGCAAGAGTCTGCGGCCGATACTGACTGCCGGTCAAAACTACCGGCGAGCCAGCAAACACACATGCCTCCTCACTTCGTCGTCCGATGCAACTGGGATGCCTCGATAGCTTCCAGAAATACAGTTCGAAACGACAGCGAGGGGGAGACGGGCAAAGTTGCGTCGTCCAAACAGTGACGTTCATCCCCCCCTTGCCGTGCCATGTCAGGCCTCAATATCTCAACCTTTTCCCATTTCGCACTTCCGAGAACAGTGAAGGGGCCGGTAGATCCCTACCCCACCCCGCGACAAAGCTCGGTCTGGAGAACGGCAGCAGGTCGTTATTTAATACCACTTACCCGGCCGAGGCATCGGATTGGCTGACACTCGGCGTGCACGTCTTCCAGAGTGTACTTCGCTGCCCACTTAGACAAGGGTCGGCTGAGATGGAGACGGTGCGCGCATACCCAAGAAAAGAAGGCAACCTTGTGTGGCGTTCAACACAACCTTCGCCCGACTACTTTGTGCGAGCTCACAATCTATCGCTTCCACAAGGGCACAGCCTAATATTGGGATGTCTGTGTCTGCAAGGTGTGGAACACTACATTTCCTGCCTGTTCTGAAAATGCAGTTTTCCTCAACTTCCATCGCACCTCTTTGTGTTTCCCCGACCACGAGCTCCCCTCTTCCTGTGTACATAGCTTGCATCTCTGATCAACGCAACTGACGACGGGAAGGGGGGGAGACTAGTTGGCATCACCTCATTGGGTAGTTGCCGTCGGCGATGTAATCCAGACCCAAGGACTTCGGGGTCTATAACTACATGGTGGTTTATTATTTATTTATTTTTCTTATTTTTTTGGCTCTTTCTTTTCCCCCGGTCCAGTTCTGCTACTTGACCTTAAGCTGTTTCCTCTTTGCTGCTGCATACTCTTTTGCTTCGATAATCCAATCAATTGTTCCACACTGTTTGTATCGCACAATCATCTAGTACAGCAACGGAAATTCGCATATATCTGCATACGACGTAACAGCTACAGACATGACCAACACTCCGGCTGGGAAAGCCGTGCGGCCGAGGTTGAACACGACCGACTGGAAGTTGTCACGAGATCAAGTCGAAAACACGGAACCCGAAGAACTCTCGCCGACGTCTCCTGGACGGGAAGCTGCAGAGGCAGAGTATCTTGGGGAAGAACAAAAGGAGAGCTCTGGACGCAGCGATTTGGATGGCCAACCGGCTTCTATCAACATCGATGTCCCTCCTTGTGTCCCCTGCCCACGGGAGAGAATCGATAGTATGTCATCTGATATGCTGGAGGAATTGAGGAAGCTCATCAAAGATGAAGGTCAGTCTGCCACCAACTATGTTAAATAAGGGATTCTTTGACTAACAGCTTCAAGTCGCCCAAGCAGCCCAGAACGCCCAGCTGAGGAACAATAAAACCGGAACCCCTATCGACACGCTTCGCCTCTCTCCTCTTTCCAGCCATAACTCGGTCTTCACGACATCGTATCCAAGCCCACCCCCCTCAGTTATTGATGCCTCAAAGCTCTCGTCTCCGAGGGACCGAAGCCCGGAAGCCGCGTATGCAAAAGTGACGCCAAAACCACCGCCTGGACCTCCTCCGGCGTACGCCCCGCCTTCGAGATCCGATGCCCAGACCACCCCGCCAGTCACTCCTCAACAGAGGGCGGTCCTCTTCAGGAATCGTGGCCCGCCGAGTATTCACTGCCAGACTCGTATCGAAGAAGAGGCTATTTCCCCTAGAGCAGTTGTTCAAGGGGAGGTCGAGCTGAGTAGTGTGGACAAGGCCTGGGGCTTGTTGTTTGACTCAGAGGGTTACGGGACTCAACGGCTTAACTCCGTCCTGCGAGGGTTGGCGAAATATATGGTGAGCTTGACGTTTACTTTTCCTTACAAAAGTGCACTCCATCTAATGGTACCACACAGATTGCAGAGTTCGGGCCTCCCGAGTCATTGGTCGTTACCCCTGAGAAGATGCTTGCACTGTACACCAAGTACAAGATCGAGCCAGAGAGATTCCAGTATGAAGGTCAGCCACACTTCACTTCCCATAATGACGGCATTGACGTCCTGTAGATATATTCCGTTCCCGATCCAAGGACGCCCTCGAAAGGATCGAGTACCTTTACCAAGATCTAGATTGCCAATATCACCTGGTCCAAAGCTCTCCGCGCTCTCGTCCAACTGTCCCCGGTCTCACACCCATCGGTTTCGCAAAGTGGATGGTAAGCAACATCCTCGCCTACCCAGATCCCGAGGCCCGCCGCCTCCACGCCATCATGTCCTCGTTACCCATCAACACTGACGGCCCTTTGGTTGATGGCAAGGCAGAGAGGCTACCCAAGCTGTTGTCCAGACATCTTCTACCGGAGCACCACGACAAGAAAGTCCGCAAAATCCTTGATGAGGCGGTGTGGGACTGTGTAGAAGATGCAACGCCGCCTTTACCGTCCATTACACGCTCCAGGCTAAGTCCATCGGATCCGAGACCAGAGGCAAATTCACACTCTCGGCGCTCTGCCGATGACGGGAAACGTCCTGGACCGATGCCACATCGTTCAAGGACTTACGACAGGGGACCGAATCGTGTCGAGCCCAATCCCGCGCGCCTTCCTCGTGCCAACTCTGACGCTGGCTCGGTGCCCCGACATCTTGACTTGCCGCCGCCTCCGATGGGTCGTCACTCCATCAGCCAACGACCACGGAGTCCACCCTCTGTGAATAGGTACAGGGCCTCTCTCCCAGCGATGTCGCAACATGCGCCTTCGCCGGGACTATCAGCCCATTCTTCTTCATTTTCGTCAGACGTTAGGGGAAGCGAGGGGAATTACAGCGTTTACTCTGGGAGAGACAGAAGTGATGAGCTCCCAAGGTCTCCTGGTTTCGGGAGACGGCGAACTGGGAGCGATTGGGGCCCGACTTGGGAGGAGATTTACACTCACTCTGGAAGGGGCGGGTCGGTTGATGCTGGGTCTGAGAGATCCTTTCGATGATTTTACGATGATTTTACACAGTGATGCTGTCATGAGCTTCGTGGGTTGGGAGGTTATGATGACTTATGACTTTGATGATGACTTATGGGTTTTTTTTTGGTTTTTTTTTTTTTTTTTTTTTTTTTGTTTTTTGTTTTTTTTGTACTAGCCAGTCTGCGAACTTCTGAGAGTTTCCTTGCATGATTTCGGGCGGCTTGAGTTTAGGAAAAGCAATGGATAATTGTTTCTCGGTTGGTTAATCATGTATTGAAATAAAACTTCCCTGCTAAGTGAGCTTCTCAACTAATTTCCATCGTGACAACTACATTTTGTGGGCTTTCAGCAGCTGGTGCCATAATGTTTCTCTTTAGGTCGGATTCACAATCAAGTCGTGTTTCAACGGGGCTCGCCCGAAAGCCGCGACAGTCTCGTCAGCTCATAGGATGACCTCAAATTGATGGTCGTTGCCACGACACAGAAATGGCCTCGGTCCTCATGTTCTGGTATAACAAACCTTTCTTCGTGGCTGTATCCAGCAAATAGTCGCTGCATCGCCGTGTTTCCTCTTCAGACACTTCTTCGAACTTCAGACCCCATGCAGATATTAGGGAGCTGTTCGCGTCCCCTTGTCTCATTAACTTGGAAGTTGATTCAAGTAAATTTACCGCTAACCGCCCATAGTTCAAACGACCGCAGCTGCCGCAGTACCCTTTCTGCCAGCGTCGACCTGTTGCCAAACTACCCCATCAGAATACGCGTCGATGTGTCGTGTCAGTGCAGAAATCTGGCCATCTCTTACTACTGGGGTGCCTGTGAATCCTCTCGCTCAGGCTTCCGACCCCACACTGCGTACCTGGTAATTCGTTATTTCTCTCAGCCTCGAATACTCCCGAGGGGGTGGGGGGGAGCCTGCACTTACACATCCCAGTATGCGTGTGGGCCTATCTTTTTGCACTCATTTCTGACCTCGGCGCACAGGACCATCGTCTCAGCAGCACTCCAGTCGAGAACGCGGGTAAAAAGTCCAATCGAGACCGCTTCAATTCCAGACAAAGCACTGAATTGCGCCCAGCTTCCCAACTCCTTGGCTTTCTTGTCTTGAGGCCACGGGTTGAAAGGCCACTTCGCCTTGCGCACCTCAACGTCGACGAATCCCGCTTCTTTCAGCAGTTGCTCAAAGCGACGGGGGACTGTGACGGAGCGACCCATTTTGTCTGCGCCCTCGACGATGAGATTGCTCCAATACAAGGGCTTCCAGTCGTCCGGCATGGTACCGTCATCGCACTCCAGCGGCAATGTGTTATCATGCAGCTCCAAATAGCCGCCTGGCTCGAGATTGCTGCCGGTTGCATGGTTAGCTCAATTGAATGGCAGGTTTGTCCCAAGAGATGAACCTGATTAAAAGATTCTTACTCATAGGCCTTTTGAATCATATCCTCCCAGCTAGAGAAGCTCGCAATCATGTGTCTAATGAAAATGAAATCGAAAGGAGTTGACCATGTCCATTCCTTTTCGACGTCGTCGACTTCGAATCTGCAGTTGGGGGGCACGCTAAGTGAAGTCAGTTATGGTTACGCAGACATTAAGTCTTCGAGTGACGGACAAGCTAGGCTGGATGGGGCTTAAGTCAACACCCAAAACCTACGTCTCGTTTAGCTAACCGCATAATTTGTATGAGACAACGATCTTTGCTAACCGTAGCTTCGGGGTGCTCATCCGCTGTGGTCGGGTAAGTAAACCTATCAAGTGCAACCATTCGAGGTTGGAAACAATGTAGTGTGCTTGCTCACCGTAATCCAGGGCCCAAATGCCAGTTCCAGTTCCGACGTCAAGGACTCTCTTGGCACCGTTCTTCTTAGGGGAAAGGCAGATTTCATTGTCCCACGTCAACAACCACAGGTGATGAGTAATATCTGTTGATTTGTCAGATGAGAACTGGTCGACCGCGAATGAATCGAAGTTTCCCAAGCTTACCCAAGCGATCTTGCTCTCGCTTAATACACAAACGTTAGCGTTGTCATAACTCTCGAAGGATTATCCAAGGCGTGAAGTCATACCTCGTCATTCGGAAGTACGTATTCTGCGGAATGATGTGCAATTAGCTGATGGTCTTCATGCCTGCCGTGATGAATACAGTGCTCACTTCCGTCACTAAGCCTATGGTAGGTGCGACCGTTCTCGATTCGGTAGTCCAGAATACTAGACCGCAACGAGGCCAAAGAATCTTGAGTAGACTGCGAGACGTCAGAATACGGCCTCCAGGATAGCTTCACACCAACTCACTGAATCACCGACGGAGGAGGCGCCGTCATCAGTGTGAGGGTCCTGTGCCGTGTTAGTCTAAGGCTGATCTTCTTGTTACTTCCTTGTAATCACCTCAGCCTCAGGAGGTTGCTGCTGCTGCTCGAGAGCACTCATGGTAATACTGAGCCTTGCGTTGTCCAAATTCTTGTTGTTGAGGAAAGAAAGAGCAAAGGAGGGGAAATGAACGGGATGGACCTGGTTTTGTGTCCTTCCCTAACGAGATGAGACCCATGTTGGATGTATTCGTGAACCCCACATGCGTGCGCTCTTCACCCCGCCTGTTGCGCTTGTTGGTTCCGCAAGCTGCGGGTTTGCTCATCTTGATTGGGCTGTGCCGCTATTGTCAACTCACATCTGCATAACTCATGCAGGCCTTCACCGGGTTTGTCTCCAAAGCGTTCCGGGTGGAGGAGATATGACTAGGAGACGGGGAAATGGCGCTGGTTTGAGCGGACCCCCTGCTTCGCGTTGTCCGGGGACGAGAGCCTGATGGAGAGTGAGGTGTCAAAACAGTCGACAATGCCAAACAACATCAATCAAGCTCAATATTGGTGGACGGGCTTTCAGTCAGTCTAGACGATACCGCACCATTCTTGAGCGCAGTCGATATGGCAAGAGTCACATCCTGACAGAACGTGTGGTATCTTGACTAGTGAGAAGAGTCTGCGGATGGAAGAGAGAACTAATAACGAATGTAATTACTAGAGAAAATGAAACCCCTACTATTCCCATTGTCCAGCACTTTACTCTCCCAAACGTACCCCCTTTGCCCTTCGCTAACCTCATCTTACACTACTCTTACTTGTACATGATTCACTGTGACGCTCTGCTGCTGAGGATGATTGATCCCGACATACCAGGAGCCGAATATTACAGGACTAGTATCAGCGCGGCATTTCCGACGTCACGGTCTCGGTATTCGAAGAACCCTCGTAGGCATTCCTTTTGGCATCGTCTGACGATGCTTGAGTCGGCTGCTTGCCAAACTTGTGCTGGAAAAGATTTACTGCTTGCGAGGCCCGGGATTTGTGATATTTTATGGCTGACTTCACATCTCGAGAGCTACCGGAAAGTTCGACCAAGGTATTGCCATCTCTTTGCCCTTCACGTTGAAATCGGTCAAGCTGAGACTGGCAATGAATGCTAGTGGTAGGAGGATCAGATCGGGTAGAAGAAGGGGAACTAAAGTTAGATCGTCGGTTAGCACGTCCAATGTTTAGGCATATAAGATGAGAAGACTTGCCCTTCAAGAGGCGGTCTACGCTCAGACGGAGACATCTTGAAGTCATGAGACAGAGAACGGATACGAGCAGACGAGTCGTAGAAGAGAAAGATGTCAACGAACATGATGGCAGATTCCTGAAAGCTGGCGGAAAGTACGGATAGCTCGTGACCTTATATATAGAGTTCCCAAACTGTCCGCGCCGAGGGATTCCTACGGCTGGCAATGTCAACAGAGGTGTGATGGCCAGCACAAGGCAGAAGAGAGTGATATGATAAAGCTGTTCAACGGCTACGTGGAGCTACACCGGGCAGGTAGATGGGACTGAGCTTGTAGGCCAGAGATTGGGTCGCCTTCCTCATAGTTGTCCGCATCTAGACTTGACCATCCTATGTCTTTGCGGCCGACCAGGATTTTGCCCCTGAGCTGGTGTTGAGCACTCATCATCTCACGGTCACCTTTGGCGGTGCGGGACCAGACTAGCATATTTGTCCCTAAGGCTGCGGGCCGCAAAGTCCTACTCAAAGGCCCAGAAACCCGGTTTGCAGCTGGTCAGAAGGTCAACCAAGCTTATCTTGGTATCATTCTGACTGTGGCCCCAAGACGCTATCCTCATTTTCCGCAGAGAGTATCAATGACCCCCGAGCGACATCTATCGATTCGTCCGCGTGACAAACGGGAAAAGCGCTTCTTGAAGCCGGTAAGGCGCCTGTTTGGCTGCTCACTGGATCACTGACGGATTGCATCAGCCACACTGTCTCTGGGGAATCACATCTTGAGAGGTTCGAGCAGCTGTCTGTTTGGAGGTCTCCGAGACGCTAGAGCGTAGCAAAAGGACTCAATGGCATCGTACAAACGCCCTTCTCCTATGAGCAGAAAGCCCTGCTAACGACTGTAGTATAGTTGCGGAGCGGTTGCGGAGCTATTGGACAAGTGTGGCTGGTGGCCTCAACCTCCAAGCAAGAAGGCAACGCGAAATCATGGGTGTGGCTGGTGTCTTCACGTGGTTCGCCGACGCGTTGCATAGAGGCGAGAAACGAAGGCAATCAGCCACGTTTTGGGCCGAGATCGTCCCTTGTGCCGCGCGAATGAACGGTCAGCAATATGTGATGAGCTGCAGTGTGATACGTGAGAGCAAAATTCGCGAACAAGAAGTTGCAGCTCGGAAGGGTTTCGATGCCAGGAACGGCAGGGGTCTGTTAAATCTCGGCCCCCAAGAAGCGTGCTTCAGTAACTTGAGCTGTAGGGTGCCCCCCGCTCTTACCCCGGTCATCGCTCTCTTCTCGGTGATGAGTTTGCCAATACGACAGGAAGCTCAGCGATGATGAATCGTCAGGCTGACAGTTGATGCGCCATGGCATTGGCCATCATCGAGGCGAGGTCGCTCACTATGAGGACGACACAAGAGCTTGACTGATGAGCCAATTGCCGTTGCCGTGTCCGTTTTCGACTTGATCGCAAGTCACCGAGTAAACTTCACGGCCGAACATGCAGCTAAAGAGTGGCGATTAATGTAAAGACGTAAACCTTAGCCACAGCGTGTCTTGAGGATATTACCCGCATGGTCAGCGATAAACCGGGGCGATAGTGCTCTGGCCCCTAGGACAGACTGAGAAGATTGCCAACATCGTTCTTATCCTAGCCAATTAATGAAGTAGAGAGGCGCCAAAATGCAGAAGAAATGGCTCATCCGGAGTGGATTTTGTGGTGTTGAGAGTGGCAGTCGGAGTTGGGGCGTAGTTGGGGAGATGAAGCGACGTTCAATTGAGTTGCGGGACAGGAACCTTGCCCCTAACGCTGTGGGGCAGTCGCGGGCGCTAGGTGCTGCCACCCTGAAAGCACCAAACACCGTGACCCTTGCTCAGTAAGGTACCTTACCTACCTTAGCCTGGAACCACTGGGACGGGATGGCCCACTTGAGGGAGTGGACCACTGCCGTTAGGTGCCCAAGCAAGACGCACCTGCTGAGGTTTCGGGACTTTTTGTTTCTTCTACCTTCGTCTCGATATCGACTTCTGCTTTCTTCTTCTCGAAGACACACAAGTTTTGCTCCAAGATTATCAGAACCTTGACATCACATGCCAATACTCTAATCTTATCTACTTAGTCGGGCTTGAGAACAAGGCACCTGACAGGCGGCGATGAGCGACTCCCAAGCGAGTTCCCTCGAAGGGCTGGCTTACCCAGACAGGGCAGATGTCCGATGAGTAAGTCAGCTTCTCGCCCGGATTTTGAGGCTGATACCAAACTGTGTAGGACTGCTCGTTCGCCGCCATGTTTCTGGTGTCTAGACTGATGGCTTCATCCTCAGGCAAGTCGCGTCGTACTGCTCGAGTTCCCGGACTTCTCTTTCTGTCTGCAGCCTGTCCAGCTTCTTAATTCTTCAGGCCCCTAGCTATCCAGCACCATGGGATCGGAGTAACCGAGAATTCGGGCCTTCCAAGGGTAACTGCAGACAACACGTGTTTGATCCAGATATTTCAGAAGATCCATCACGAAAGATCGATGCTCGGATTGATTCTGGCTTTTGCATTGGTGGGCTTACGAGCCCACCCGCTACCGTCTTCTTGCGACACCGAACATCATTCCCCCGGATTTATTCATGGGTCTAGCGCCGACAGTCTTTACATTCAACGGGCATCATACCCCCCGAGGACGTTTCTCCGTTGAGTTGAAACCGGGTTCCTGGGTAGCTCGGAAATCTTCACGATTCAGCTCCGAGGGCTCGTACAGGCCGGCGTCTTCTAGGTGATTCGAATGGTGATTTTCTCCTAAGACGCTCTTTGAGTAAAGCCTGAATACAATCTTCCACACGCGCGATGCAACAATGAATGCAAGAACTTGATCGGCTGCGTCGTTTGCAGCAGATCCTGGTCATCTACCACATCCAGCGAGAGGTCTCTGCAATGAAAACATAACGATGATGGGCCATGAGATGGATCCGCCACCCGAAGGGAAATTAGAGATTGGAGGTCACACTGGGGCAGTGTTAACGGGACATGTAGCGGACCGATGACACATCCGAATTGCCAGGTGACCACGAACCGATCAGTCGGTGAACATGGCGGAGATATTAAACCAGTTTTACTATCGGCTAGACATCAAAATGTCACCTAGTAAGAAGGCACTTGAGACCCTTGCAAAAACTCGAATGCACTAACTGAATTGGAGCTCACACTGGCATCGCGGTTGAATGTGGGCTTCAGTTCCCTGCAAAGCTACGTAGCGTATCAATCTCTGGGGTCGTCCCAAGACCAGCTACCTACCTTATTCTAGATCCGCCCCTTTTCTTTGCTGTCATGACGCGCTTCGCGTTGTACAGCCAGCATGCTGGACAGGTGCCATCAATGACAACATTTCTTCAGCTGAGGAGAAAAAAACAAAGTCAAGAAAAGAATACCAAAAAGTTCCAGCTTTCGGTCTTTAAAAGTCATGGAGGATTCCGTTGACGGCGTTAGGACTCGGACTCGAACTCACACACCCACGACAACCAATTCTCCAAATGGGCTCTTTGTCCTGCCCGCCCATGGGCTGTTTTTGAAGAAACAGTTGCACTCTCCGGAACAGAAGGAAGGTGTCGGTCACAGGTCGAAGGAACTTTCTCAGGCTGGGCTCGTTCCAGTAGGACATCCACCCACGGATGCTGCAGAGTAAAATTTCATTCAACCACTTTAGCTATATCATTCCATCCAGGCACCCCATGCCCGTCTCTCTCCACGGATTCCTGTCTCGGTCTATTCCTCCCGATCGATGACTTTGCTCTCGGGCGTATCAAGACTACAGTCACACTTGTACGACTTGAACTGACGTGGCGCAATACCCTTCTGGAACATCAGCTAAAGAAGAGGAAGGGTATCTTGGCACCGAGATTTGCATGGTCTGGATTCAGCAAATACGGCATAACCTGGAGCGTCACACACGAGATTGCTGTTGCTGACATAATATTGATACTGTACGTCTTCAGGCGATGTTGGTTACTCGGCGTCGCTCCTTCGACACTGTAGGAGGTGGCACCCAGCGTGATTTGGTACTACAGCGCGGTCAGTGCCGTCAAAACCTCAGAGCTGCTTCTGAGAATCGTACCAAGAACCCTCAGTTTGTCATCAGACTGACGGTAGCCATCAAAGCTTTTTGGTTGTTCTCCAAGGTATCGATGCCTCCGGTCAGCAGAATCGCTCCTGTCATGATGAAGCAGCCGCCGACAATCATCGGGCGACGTCCAAGACGGTCTATAAGAGTCCAAAAGCATATATTTCCAAATAATTGCACCGCAAACGCGGCCTCGGCTATCCCGATGGGGTTCTGGACACCAGCAAGACGGAAGTCATACCTGATATCAGATCAGCAATCAATATCAGATTTATCGCAAGCACATAACTAACGTAAGATAGCCATTAATGAAGTTTAGATCAATGATTTGTTGAGCAATGTAGACAGCACAAATAATCAGCGTGCGACGACCATCGGAACCTTTGAAGCATTGAAGCCACGATCCAGACTCTTTGGAGAGATCTTGTTCTTTGGCAACGGCCACCGTCGTGATGGTCGTAGCTTCAGCAACATCGAATTTGGGACCATTGAAACGGCGAAAGGACTTAGCAGCTTCCTGGTGTTTCCCGTGCATGATCAGCCAAGAAGGCGAATCCGGTGGGAATAGCAGGCCCAAGAGCAGCAGGCCAGGGGGGATGATCCGTGTGATGATGGGAATGCGCAACGCGAGACTGTCGGTGTGAGTCTTATCGCTCGCGAAGACGGCAAGAGAGTCGAGCCATGGGCCGATTACAATCATCGTGTTCTTCCCATCACTAGCATGTCGATCTAGAGTTAGGGGGCTCAGCGGTGGCATACCGCCAGCGCCAAGCAGGTTCCACGCATCTTGACCAGCGCGAGTTCCGCGACAAAAACAGGGCCAAGCGAGTGCCCCAAACCAAAACCGAAGCAAGCCACGAGTTTGCCGCCGAAAATTTGCATGATTTACCTGCTGAAGAACTGCTCTATGACCCCAGCGACGCGCAGAGAATGCAGGCGCCAGTGATGGTCTTCTTGCGACCAATCCTGTCCGAGACAAAGCAAAGTCGCGAAGTCAGATATAAACAGGCCAACTGTGTGCGGTGTTCAAGACCTGTTGATCTCTGGCACTAACGACCCATTCGCCATTCACCTGCTGTCCAAACTCTTCGAGGAAGGGCATTACTGCCAGTAGATTACCAACAGTATTATTCTCATAGCCAAAGTTCACTGGTAGGAAGAATATCGAGAGGCCTGGCCCAGGATCTGAGCGGCCACTGCTGGCTGGCCTTGGTCTGTATTGACTGACACCATCCCAAGACTCTCTTATTTTCTCACACATATCGAAAGGTTATCTTATCATCTTGGTGGTTGGCTACCGCCTCGAGGTCGACGTTTGCGGGTGCCTCGACGTGTTGTGAGGCATTGAGGTACTTCTTCGTGTCCGCCGTTTCGGTCTCCGAAGCCATGGTGTACTTGCAGATGGACATAAAGCCATCTTGTGATGGGAAGGTTCCCGTCTCAAGCCCTTTAATACAGGCCTTGGAAACCACTCCCGATCTCTTGGCCCGAGGTGGCACGATGAGCTTTACAATTCCCAATAGTTGGCATCAGACATCCGACGGCATGGCACGCTTCAGCCTGGAGACCCCAGAGGATGGGACCACTTGACACATCTGGAGAGGGCAGGGGGCGCGTGCCATGACTGCATTTGGCAATTGCGGGGGGGCGACGGTTGATATTACTCAACTGGGTATTCACATTGCCAGACCTTACCTACCTTAGGTTGACAGAATTATCCACCGCCGGGCAGGAAGGAAATCGGTAAGGCAGGGAATCACTACTGTGTAGCCAGGTCTTTGGGTGCATATACGCCGAAAAGCGACGAGACAAACTGCGAATGACATTTCACATAGGCGAATTCTGCCGTTGCTAGTGCGGAGGACAGGGATTTTTCTCCACGGGAGATTTGCGGATACTTAGCCCCATATGACGGAGGTTGAAGGCACCAATCCAGAGGACGGAATCGCGGATGTGGAAGTTGAATTGGAGAACTTCTGCAGGTCGAGATGGGGAACGATGGAGTTGAGAGCCACAAACTTGAAGTCGGCGACTCAGGAAGAAATTCCGAGTCCCTCACGACGAAAAACGTCTCTTGTCTGACGAGATTATCCCATTCTTCATCGCGTGGCTCCACGTCATTGCCCCACTCCGCACAGTGGTGTCGACTGATTTGACTGCTCTGGTTGTCAACTCATCCCATCTTTGCTCCGATGAACCTCGGAAAGTTTGGCTCATCAGCGGCTCGATGACGGCGACTTCGGACGAGATGAATCTGAAATAGGCAGTCCGAAACACTCGGAGCATCAGTCATCCTCTCGATCCCCTGGAGTGGTAATCCTGACCGCCGTTTAGTTCACTTGTTAAATGCCGGTAGACAGACTTCCACGTGAGAGTTCATGATGGCTGTCGATATCAACCCATGACAAGTCGTATTCGGGGCCCGAGTTAGCCCAACAAACTTCAAGAAGATATAGGCCACGTCTATACAAAAACGGCAAATATGGAATTCGACATCCCTTCTGCTATACCGAAGCCAAATTACCTATTTGTCAAGGATGAAATTCCAGGGTTTCTCATCCCACAAAGAGTCTACAGCTCTCACAACACCACCTTCCCAGAACGCCCTGCAGAAATCAGCTCTCACTGTATGCTATCCTCACCGACACTGCAGAGGAGACGAGCAGCGAACTACCAGACGTTTCAAAGATGCAGGTAACTCGACATACGAATCAGAGACCCAAGCTCAATCCAGTTACAATATCAACTGCCCAGTTTATAAGATGACACAATTCGTATTACAGCCCAGGCATGAACTTTAGAAGTCTTGCTGGCGTAATCGACGAAAGACTGAAAGGATCGTTCGTCTTCACAATGGAGTAATTCTCTTGTTTCTGAGACTAACAGTAGCGAGTATGGAGTAGATCACCATCGTGCAAAGCCAATCCTGATATCCTTAGTTCTTGATCCCACCCATCACAGCAATGACTCTGATGAGCCCGAGCGATCCCATTCTTATCACTGCATTCAGGATGAAGGCTAAAGTGCAGAGGTCAAGTGAGGAAGGTCGTGTTAAGGATACGTCAAGAGTGGTTATAAGATATCACCCAAGGGACTAACCTCGCAGCTGGAATCTCAAAGACTGGTAAGTATTTCTTGAGATCAATACGACTTGGTGTCTTGCCTAGGTACCTAGTGTTCTACTATCATGACCCACAGACATCGATACAGATTCAGCAAAAAACAACATACAACACCGGGTATTGGCTGGTCGTCACCGACCCAACTACTAATCCAGACCTCATTGGCTTATCTAAGGGAGAGCGGACGGGATCCCGAGTTTTCCAATGGGTATGGTCGTATGTGGCAGACAGTGAGGTCAAAGGCTATTATGACCGATTTGCAGCCGGCCTGAGGGCGCCATCTCAGAGTCTTCTGGCTTTAGACACGATTGGGAGGCTTGCTTGGAGACTCCAGCTAAGCTTTGTGGGTGGTCTGAAGATACACGCTTGGGATCTCACCATCGTGAGATTTGGTGTCGGGGGATTTGACGGTGTTTTGTTAATTAATGTTTTTTCATTTTCAGGTCCATCGGGTCTGTGTAAGCTAAGCCACGAGACCTGACCGCGCACCCGACTGTGGCTTGTGTCCCGGGCCTGTCGGAATATCCGGTGCCCGAACTTATCTGTGGCTGGGCGCGGCTAGGTAGGTCGGTACCCAGCCTGGGCTTCTACAAGGTCACATCCAGTCCGTTAGCCAGCGAGGCCGCCCGCCACTGAAGATACCTGAAGGTGCTTAAAACATGATGGCCCCCCCGACGCACCGCAGGCAGGGTTGGAGCTGCGGTTTAGTAATCCCATTGAGGCTATGGTAGGCTTTCGTCATCGCAGAGGCAGGCAGCGAAGCAATATCTTCTGCCAGTCTTGTTCACCCGTCTTTGTTTCCCCAAAATCAGCAAGGATTCAGTTTGCACTGGAGGATGGTCACAGCACGTCCTCCTCGGGCACACTCAGTGAGCTTCAGTGCCTCCACTCGCTGCAGCGCCCAACTGCGAACTTTAACCATTTCCTTCTCCAGCCTGGCCGTTGCGAATACTTAGGATAGATGCTCTGGTCGCCATGGGCACTTGGGAGGCAATCTGTACCTAATGTCCTTGCGACGTCCATCGCGTGAACAAAAGCATCACTTCTCACCTAGACCCTGCCATCTCTTCTTCCGGCTCTCGACTCAGTTCTATCCTTGGTCTTTAATCAGACCGCTACACCTGGCAACCACCTCAACACCTTTACTTTTCACCTGGGTCTGTGCAAGTGCCAGTGTCAAGCGTCTGCATCTCGTCTACCTAGGCCTCGAACACGACGGGGCGGAAACCAGACAATCTAGCGCAGCAGCGGGCTGTGAGTCGGGACTAGACCCCTCCACGGACAACTTTATAAGGGCACTGGACAGCTGGAGCCACCCACCTGCAGCGCGGATACGGCCAGCATATATCCATACATCAACACCGCACCGCGCTTTCGTCTGCACTCCCACCCCCGCCGCTCTTCGCACTCAAAAACCTCCGCACGTCGACTCTCGACGACCTCGATACTCGATACTGGCAACCTTACTACCCACGAGTCCTACTCTTTGCCATTCCTCCGACTAGATCTGTCTCTGATGGCAGGCCCGACCTCGCCGGGCACCGAGGGCCCCACGTTTGCCCCGCCTCACCTCCCTGCTGGCTGGATTGCCCAGTGGGATGGTTCGAGCAAGAAGTACTACTTCGTACAGCTTTCAACCGGTGTCTCGCAGTGGGAAGTGCCGACTGACGCCGCTCCAACCGGCGCAACTCCTGCTCAACCCTCCGATCACCCTTATGGCGTCCCTCAGCCCCAGCTGATCACGCATCCCGACGGCAGCCAGACTGTGCGACACGCCGACGGCACTCTCGAGCCCGTCAACCCTCCCATGCCTCCCGACAGCACGAACACGAGGGGCATGGATGGCCCCGCTGGAGATCGTGGTCTTGGTGTACGTTCTCACCTCATTCCTTACCAGTAACTATCGCGGGTCACATGTTTCCTTTGTCCCTGACCCGTTTCCTGTTCTTGTGCTAACCAACTGCTTATAGAGCATGGCCATGAACGCGCTTCTTGGCGGCAAGAACTCGGGCCATAACAACTCGTCAGGCTCCCATGGCAACTCTTCGAGTCCCCTCGGCGGTCTCGCCAGCCAGCTGATCAGTGGTATCGGCGGGCATGGCAATAACCAGGGCGGCAGTAGCAGCGGCGGAGGCAAGCAGAACACGCTGGGCAAGCTTGGAGGCGCGCTGGCTTCGAGCTTTCTGAACAAGCCTCATGGACAGCAGAGCCAGCAGAGTCACCAAGGACAGCAACAAAGTTACCACGGCGGTAATCAATCCTCCGGCCAACAACAACATGGCGGTCTGGCTGGGTCACTTATGGGCGGCGTCGCCAACATGTTTGGCGGCAATAAGCCGGCTCATGGCGTAGGTCACCGAACGTATGAAGACGCTTGGCGCGTGAAACTGACTTCAACTTTCAGAACAACAACTTCGGCTACTCCAACAATGCCTCTGGTGGCAATGGATACTCCGGCCAAGCCCCTCCCACCTCGTATCAGCCACCTGGTTCTTCTTCGCACAACCAGCACTCACCACCATCGGCTGGAGGCTCATCCTACCACTCTCCCGCGCCTAACCAAGGCCAGAACTTCCAGGGACAGAACCACCAACAATCATATCCGCCACCGCCGAACCAGAGCCAGGGCCACACGCATTCGTTCCCTCCGCCGCCGAACCAGTACCCTTCCTCAAACCAGGTCCAAAACCACTCGTACGGCGCGCCTCAACAATCTCATAACCAGTCATACCCTCCTCCGCCTTCTGGAGGGCCTCCGTCGTCCTATGGACAGCAGCCCAGCTACGGGACTTCGTCGAACCAGCAGCAGCCACAATACGGAGGCTACAACCCGGCAACGTATGGTAGCGGTGCTCCCCAGGGTTCCCAGCCAGGAGGCTACCCCGGCCAACCTCCATACGCCAGCCACCCTTCACAGCAAGGATCGGGCTATGGCAACAACCCTCAATACTGAACGCTGCATAGAAAGGCGTTACCAACCAGTTTGAAATCCAAGCTTGGCACGGCGTAATTGCCAGTCCCTTTCAAGTCTTTCGATAACCGGTCACTCGACGTTTGACCACCCTTAACAAGGCACGCTTGGGAGTCGCCAGGCACGCATATGAGAAAAAGGCCGCTCAGAAATTGATTGCATATTCCTGCTTTGCATGACCGGCTACGTTCAAATGAAGACGCTTGACGAGTAATGGTCCGATCCGTTTTGTAGGCTGTGGAATCTTGGAATCTTGTCTTTTAGAAGTCCCTTCGTTTCGAAAGACATGGATGTATGAGGGGCGATTCGGTGTAGTATTTCGTACTTATATTCTTTTCTTTATCTCCGCAGATTCGCCTTCAGAGGCGAGCACAGGTTGAATCCAAAAAAGAACGAGCCTAGATAGAAACCATGCCATAACCCCAACAGCAATGACGTAGGCGACGGACGGAAGTAGTGATCTCGGCAGAGCATTGAGAAGAAATGGATCGAGTATGAGTTCGACTCTGACGGGCTCAACGTTAGCCATCAGCGTCGCATTGTCCGTATAATAGTCTGCCGCCGCCAGCATTCGAAGTAACAGAAGGGAGGCTTCGTGTTCTTGGCCAACACCGCGCCGTGCCCTCTGCGCATTCCCAGTATCCTCCGAGTCCGATTGGCGGGTAAAGGCGTAGGCGGCAAGCTCCGTGATCAGCTCGGGTGTATCCCACACTTTGGGCAGTTCATAAACGTTGAGCGAGAATGCTGTGGGTTGCTGTTCGTTCATAAGTTTTGAATCATCAGGAGAGAGAACACAGAATCATCATCTCACAGTCGCCGCCCAACATACTCTCAGCTCATATCGTTGGTCTTTTGTGAGATTTGTGAGCAGCACCCATGTCGCTGTGCCTGAAGGAGTCTTTTCTGACGGGAAGGAAGCCTGAAGGTCGACCCTCTTGGACCATTCGTCCGGCGTGAGAACGTCTAAGCGGAGATCTTGGAGCGTCGGCGGTGTTTCTGGAACATTGACGGTCTCGGGCCCAAGAAATATTACTTTCTCGGTGTTGGCCTGGACGATGTTGATGCCGATGGCTAAGGGCAAGCATAGTGAAGGGCGCATCGTCAGACGCCGACGCCGACGCCGAGCCAAGACGGGTGTGTGTGGTGGGGAGGAGGGCGATAGTGAGGCACACTTTTGTTAAGAAAGTGATTGCCGGGGCAGCGTGCGTTGTGAGTGATAAAGTGCGGTTGACAATAGTGATGAGCAATACTTTCTGGTGAAGCCATTTGATGCGGTACCTAATGGACATGTGCCAAAGAGGGTACGTATCTCTGTCTCGCTCTCTGCTCTCGCTCTCTAAGTCAGCACACCCCATCCCTGCGCACCACCCCCACCTGCGCGCGATTTTTCATAGCAAAACGATAACAACGAAAACAATAATAGCTTTAATTTTCTACTATAATAACCTCTTATAAACGAAATAAAGTGCAGAGACTATCAAATTCCTTCTCCTATTTATAAATAGCTATAAGAGATTTCTATTAGATCTTTTTAGCGATATATTATAACTATTTAATATTAGCAATATCCACGAATATAATATTCGGGTTAGGGACTACTTTCTTCTTCTTATATAGCAAGTAGAGCTCTAATTTAGCCTCTACTTCACTCATACGCCTCTTAATACTAACTATATTCATATTCTTCTTATTGAGAGCCTTCCCTAACTTCGTAATAGCATATATTGCATATTATTTAATCGTCCGAGGCGTCCTAGTTAATATATTAATAAACTTCTTTATATTATACGATCTCTAAGGGGTTCCTAGGTATTTAATCCCGCTCCTTATATACCTACGAGGGGTAATAGGGTCTAAGAGAAGAAGAGGGCCTATATTTTTAGTAAACTACGAGCTCTCGAGTACCTTATTATAATTAACTAGCTATAACCCCGTAGTCTTCTATCCTAACTAGATATTAATATTAGAAAACGTATAATAATAAGCTAGTATATAGTAATAAAGAAACCCCTGCTTTCTAAGGTCTAATCTATTAATAAGAGAGCTCTAGTATAAGACCTCGTTATAGTAGTGCTTCTTAAGAGGGCTAAAGACCGATATATCGAGTAGCTAAGTGATATAACTCGTATATGCAGGCAGGAAGATCATATATATATTCCGTTAATAGCATTCCTATATGAAGTTAGTATTAGTATAACTCCTATAGCTATTAATAATTAATAATCGTAGCATATTACCTTCATGGACCGGGGGCTTCGTTATAGGGTTAAATATTATTATTAGCTACTCAAGGCCGACCTTATAGCTCGTCTACCTATTCGTAGTAGCTATAAACTTCTATCTATCGATCCCTTCTATATCTAATAGAAACTATTACTACTAGACCGTCTACTCCTTATATATTACGAGGAGCGGAAGGGTTCTTCCGGTAGCTAAGATATACTTAATAATCGTTATCTATATATATAATAATAGCTTCTTAATATAGATCTTCTTCCTCCTAGAGTATCTAAGGACTAAGTAGGTATCTACTATCCCTTCTATAATCCTAGTTTTATCTATATTATATTAGTACTTCGCTAGTATACCTATAATAAGGGGATTCTAGAATAAATCGAAGTACTACTCTATTTTCTCAGTATTTAATATATTAATACGGGCTCTATTAATAGGCTTGCTATTAAGAGTTATAATTAATAGGTTTCGCTATTTAAAGCTATCGATCTAATACTTTCCAAGGGGATAAGGGTTGCCTCCCTAGGCTAGTACTCGCTTAGCAAAGACCCTAACCTAGTTAAATAATAGCGCGAGACCAAGAGACCCCTAGGCGATAACCTAATTAGCTAGATAGGTCTCCTGAATAGGCGAGAGATATTAGAGATAAGCCCGGGTTACTATATAGGGGTTTGCCCCCTTTATCCGGGCTTGTAATATTAATTCGGGTACTTTGCATATTTATAATGCTTCGTAGCGGGACTTCCCGCTCTAAATATAAGCAATAGCTATAAGAATATCATCCTCGGTATATTTAGCTATAATAAAAATACTAGTATTTTCAAAAGAATTTATTTTTAATATTATAGTAGGTTTATTAGTAGGAAGGTGATTCTAGCGATATTGTTATCCGGGGGAAAATGCGTGCGCAGGCGGGGGTGGTGCGCAGGGATGGGGTGTGCTGACTTACAACGATGATCCGACCAATCGAGTGGACTCGGAGAACGGGAGGAGAGTGTGAGTGAACTGGCAGGGGTCTGGGATGAGTGATTTGCAGTGCCAAGTTCTCTCACTCAGTGAAATCGGTGGTCAAACCAGGACCTATCCGAGGGAAGCCTTTTGCGTATTTATTACACCATGATAACAACTCTTCTCCTAGATTGCCTGACTGTTGGACGTGCCGCTTTGTCTTCGAGGACCTATTAGGCTACCATGAAAAGTAAGAAACGTTGCGGCATGATAGGGGTTGTTCCCGCCGCCACGGGTCCCCCGATGGGTCCGTTTCCACTGTTCGATACCTGGAGCGTGGGTGACTGTTGGAGCTAAGTTTTGGGTTCTTCTCAGTCGAGGTTTTGGGCAATGTCTTGCCGAGTCGTGTATTGACGAAGATGTAGTTATGCGAAAACATGGGGGAGTCAAGTGTTCTCTTCGGCGTCTGAAGGACAGATCGGCCGGCTGTTGCATATCGCACCCAAGATAAATCAGCTGGGAACGAATTAACGTTCCAGCAGATTAGTTTGCCAGGTAAGGCAATTTGCAATTAGGTTAATCCGTTGTCTGTGCCTTGCCTCGCCTCTTCCAGTTCATGTGCCTCATCTTGCAGGTTGAGCGGGACGGGCGGTCCTTGTT
This sequence comes from Colletotrichum sansevieriae, assembly GCA_026260285.1. Classification (NCBI taxonomy): domain Eukaryota; kingdom Fungi; phylum Ascomycota; class Sordariomycetes; order Glomerellales; family Glomerellaceae; genus Colletotrichum; species Colletotrichum sansevieriae. The sequence goes on along the minus strand of JAOQIF010000006.1, from coordinate 155,663 downwards.
GCTTTCCTTCAACGGATGTTTACGTTCGTCTGCTTGCCAACTTCAAGACACCTGAGCCCCCAGTCTTGGCTCGAGTGCCGATATATGGCGCAGATTAAAGTCCAGTCCCGAAGCCTGAGAACTGGACTGGGCTACCTACCTAGGTAGCATGGAGGAGATGGGGGGACCTGCCTGTCGACGACTATCGAGTCTGCTAGCCTCATCCTTCATGCACGGCAAACTGTCACTGCCTGGCGTGCAAGTCCGTCGCCAGCGAAGTGCGGTGAACTGGGCCCCGGCTGCTAATCCAATGGCTGGCCTATACCTGCTGGACCCGTCTCCACCAAACAGCCAATAAAGACCCCCGAACCAGCCGTGAAACAGTGCTGTGATTGGTCGAAAGGGCGATTTCTTGCCCACAGCAACGGGAGCTGGACAGACGCGCTTACCAATTCGGGGGGTCCCTCATATCAACAAAAACTGTTGCACGGCCCCTGCTGCGCACCAAATTTCCCACCCCACCCCGCCCCGAATTGACTACCAGGCACCTTGCGGCCACCTGAGGAACCCAGTCGAGAAACAAGCCCAGCACCACCAAAAAAACGAGGAGCATGAGCCCAGCACACCCCCAAGTCCCTCCACAACCCAGGCCTACCTAACCCAACCTTTTCAACCTCCCGTCGACATCCCGTCCTCTTCGTGATAGCTGCAAAAACAATTTTTTTGCTTGCTCTCCCTATTACCCGGTCCTGCTCCTTTCCTCAACTCCAGTCGCTTGTCCCATTTCCCTCAGAACGCCGCCAACATGCGTGAGGTCATTAGCATCAACGGTAAGTCGACTGTTTTGTTTTGATCTCGCTCCCCTGACCCCACGCGTCCTCCTCACCGCATCCCCCATATCCATCGCGAGCTGCGATGCCACCGTCCCCGTCGCCTTCCACCTCGGTATATTCATGCTTCACCTTGGGACGTCGTCGCTGACTCTGTGTTATGTAGTCGGTCAGGCCGGTTGCCAGATCGCCAACTCCTGCTGGGAGGTACGTCTTCACATTTGTTTATTCGACTTCGCCGGGTCGAGTTGAGTCGTAATAGCTGCTTGATCGAACAACAGGGGCATCGCAAAGCTCTGCTCCGCCAACCTGATGGCTAACTTGTGTTTCTTTTGCAGCTCTACTGCCTTGAGCACGGTATCCAGGTATGGTACTATCCCATCGCCCCTATTCAATCCTTGTGATACTGACGCGCCGCCTCCTTCAGCCCGATGGATACTTGACCGAGGAGCGTAAGGCCGCCGACCCCGACCATGGCTTCAGCACCTTCTTCTCCGAGACTGGTATGCTTCATTTGGAAACCCTGCGCTTTAGGCTCGTCCACTGACAAAGTCGCCGTAGGCCAGGGCAAGTACGTTCCCCGCGCCATCTACTGCGATCTTGAGCCCAATGTCGTCGACGAGGTCCGCACCGGTCCCTACCGCGGCCTCTTCCACCCCGAGCACATGATCACTGGCAAGGAGGATGCTTCCAACAACTACGCCCGTGGCCACTACACCGTGGGCAAGGAGCTCATCGACCAGGTCCTCGACAAGGTTCGCCGTGTTGCCGACAACTGCGTTGGTCTCCAGGGCTTCCTCGTCTTCCACTCTTTCGGTGGTGGTACCGGTTCTGGTTTCGGCGCTCTTCTCATGGAGCGTCTGTCTGTCGACTACGGAAAGAAGAGCAAGCTCGAGTTCTGCGTCTACCCTGCCCCTCAGACCGCCACCTCCGTCGTCGAGCCTTACAACTCTATCCTCACCACCCACACCACCCTCGAGCACTCCGACTGCTCATTCATGGTCGACAACGAGGCCATCTACGACATTTGCCGTCGCAACCTGGGTCTCGAGCGCCCTAACTACGAGAACCTCAACCGCCTGATTGCTCAGGGTAAGTTCTGGAATATGAACGCATACTTCGCGAAACGTGTCACTAATGCCTATATAAGTCGTTTCCTCCATTACTGCATCTCTCCGCTTCGACGGCTCCCTCAACGTTGACTTGAACGAGTTCCAGACCAACCTGGTCCCCTACCCTCGTATTCACTTCCCCCTGGTCGCCTATGCGCCCATGATCTCCGCCGCCAAGGCCGCCCACGAGGCCAACTCCGTCCAGGAGATGACCATGTCTTGCTTCGAGCCCAACAACCAGATGGTCAAGTGCGACCCCCGCCACGGCAAGTACATGGCTACTTGCTTGCTGTACCGCGGTGACGTCGTCCCTAACGACGCTCACGCCGCCGTTGCTACTCTCAAGACCAAGCGCACCATCCAGTTCGTCGACTGGTGCCCTACCGGCTTCAAGCTTGGTATCTGCTACCAGGCTCCTCAGATGGTGCCCAACGGTGACCTGGCCAAGGTTAGCCGCGCTGTGTAAGTTCTCTCGCTCGAGTGGTCCGGCCGTTTACTGATGAGATGACTAGCTGCATGCTTTCCAACACTACCGCGATCGCCGAGGCTTGGTCCGCTCTGTCAACCAAGTTCGACCTCATGTACTCCAAGCGTGCCTTCGTCCACTGGTATGTTGGTGAGGGTATGGAGGAGGGTGAGTTCTCTGAGGCTCGCGAGGATCTTGCTGCTTTGGAGCGTGACTACGAGGAGGTTGCGGCCGACTCCCTTGAGGGTGAGGATGGGCTTGAGGCTGAGTACTAAGATGTGTATATCTCGGCGTTTGGATGCAGACGAAGTCGCTAAGCAATCCCTCCGTCCTCCTGGGCACTGGCTCTGTTATGGATCTATGCGCTGAAGCAGTCCACTGGGCCAACGACGTGTTTACTTCAGTTGTTAGGGTGAGAAGAGAATAGCCAACTTTAATGTTATGGGATGAACCAAGTCAATACTTCGTGAATTACAATAACACCTTATCTCAGTTAGCATGCTGAACGCGCTCAATCAGACTTGAAAAGTGTGCTGCTCTTGTGAATTTGACTATGGGACTTTGTGATGCCTTAATCACCCTTTGTGTTTATGAAAGATATTCCTAGTTATACGGACTAGAATTACACTTGTTACCTATCTCAAGATGTTATAACTACATTGTGCTATTAACGGAAGCACGGGGCGGAGAAGTCGGATGTGCATACAAGCTGGGGCATTGGGGGCACCCCGTGCCCGAGCTTTTATGGGGCGCCTCAGTGCTCATTAACACAGAACAGGTACGTACCGACATAAGGTACTACTCAGGTAAGGTGGGTGGCTCTGTTTGCGAATTACCAGCCTGACGAGCTTCCCAAAGAGACCAACCAACTCCCAGCACGTTCACAGTCTACAAACAGCATCAACACAAGCCACCTCCTCTCCTTCTAAGGCCAAACTTCTGGGACTTAAGGGCCGGGCTTTCATCTGTGCACAGGGTATGACCTTTCCTGCGTCGGCTGTGGCGTTATTCTGCACTGGTCTTAAATCTGTTCCCTGGTCGCCAGACTCGCAGTTCCTTCCCCCAGCCCCCCGGAGGCCGTATTGAAACCGAGGACCGATTTACCCTCCAACCGACCTCGAGCTCAATCAACTGCTGCGACACCACAACTCCTGCACTAGGAGTTCTACGCCATCATGTCTTCCGAAGGCGTTGATGCTGGTAAGTTGGCTACCCCTGGCCAGTTGCAGCGCGTTGCGCCCCGATGGGCAAGAGCCGGGTGCTGACAATAGCCCTCCCAAAGCAGTGCCGAACCTCAACCTGAATGCCGAAGAGAAGCGTCTCTATGGCCAACTTTTTCGCCAAGCCGACACAGATAGCGTTGGTGTGGTAACTGGAGAGACTGCAGTCAAGTTCTTTGAGAAAACCCGTCTCGATTCGAGAATACTGGGAGAGGTGAGGACCGATTGATGCCGATGCGTACTCGGGCCCGAGTAAGGTAGCTGACCACCACCCACAACAGATATGGCAAATCGCAGATAAGGAGAATCGAGGTTTTCTGACTCCAGCCGGCTTCGGTCTTGTGCTCCGTCTCATCGGACATGCCCAAGCCGGCCGGGAACCGACCCCTGAGCTGGCCCTCCAACAAGGCCCGCTGCCGCGATTCGATGGCATGAACCCTCCCGCGGGTCCTCTTGCTTCTCCTACACCTCCTCCCCCGGCCGCTCTCCAGGCCCAGGGCACTGGTGGAGGTCCGATTCGGATTCCTCCGTTGACCCCCGAGAAAGTCAACCAATACGCTGGACTCTTCGAGCGTCAGCCCCTTCAGGCGGGTAATCTATTGCCTGGTGATGCGGCGAAGTCCATCTTCGAGAAGTCGGGACTGCCAAATGAAGTGCTGGGTAGAATTTGGCAGTTGGCCGACACAGAGCAACGCGGTGCCTTGGTACAGACGGAATTCGTCATTGCCATGCATCTGCTCACCTCAATGAAGACTGGTGCGCTCAGGGGTCTTCCTAACATTCTTCCAGCTCCTCTGTACGAGGCCGCAACTCGACGCGGGCCTCCCGCACCTCGCCAGTCTCCCACAGGCACCGGTCCCATCTCCGCCATTCCGAGACAGCTCAGCGGTTCAGCGCAGTTCCGTGCTGCCAGCCCCCTTGGACGACCACCCATCATGGCGCAGACGACGGGCCAGCCTGGGAACGACTGGGTCATCACTCCGGCTGACAAGGCTCGGTTTGACGCGCTCTACGACGACTTGGACAAAACCAGAAAGGGTTTCATTACCGGCGAGGAGGCTGTCCCGTTCCTCAGCCAGTCCAACCTAGCCGAGGATGCCCTTGCACAAATTTGGGATCTCTCAGACATCAATTCTGAAGGTCGTCTAAACCGCGACACTTTCGCAGTCGCTATGTACCTGATTCGACAACAGAGGGGTAGACGGGACGGTGCTGCGTCCCTGCCAACGGCACTACCGCCCAATTTGATCCCACCCAGTTTCCGCACCCAGGCGCGGCCTGCGACGTCAGGCTCACCATTCGATGCACCTCCACCCCAGACTCAACCTCCGGCTCCAGCCCCGGCTCCTCCCGCACCCAAGTCTGCTTTGGATGATTTGTTTGGTCTTGACGCCCCTCCTGCCCCTGCTCCAGCTCAGGTTGCTCTTTCCACTGGCGGTTCGACCGCCAACGATCCTTTTGGTTCTGGCTCAGCTGTTCTGGCTCCGTCTTCCCCTATCCGCCCTTCCCCCACTGGAAACCAGTTCAAGCCCTTTGTGCCGTCCTCATCCTTTGGTCGTGGACTGACTGCACAGCCTACAGGAGATTCGAACTCGGGCAAGCCACCCGCTCCCGCCGGTTCCGAAGATCTTCTCGGCGACGGTGACCCTGAAGTCAGCAAGAAGCTTACGAACGAGACCGCTGAGCTCGCGAATCTGTCCAACCAGGTCGGCTCCTTGTCTAAACAGATGCAGGAGGTGCAGGGCCAGCGCACCTCTACTCAGAACGACCTCAATCAAGCCAACTCGCAGAAGAAGAACTTCGAGCAACGCCTTGCTCAGCTCCGTACTTTATACGAGAAAGAAGCTAAAGATGTGGAAGCCCTGCAGGTGCAACTTAACACCTCGAGGAACGAGACCAAGAAGCTCCAGGCCGAGTGCATGACCTTGGACGGCACATACCGAGACCTGCAAACTCAGCACCAGCAAGTTTTGGCAAGTTTGAAGGCTGATCAGCAAGAAAATGCCGCCCTTAAGGAGAAGATCCGCGCAGTCAACGCTGAGATTGCCCAGATCAAGCCTCAGATTGAAAAGCTCAAGTCTGAGGCGCGACAGCAAAAGGGACTAGTTGCAATCAACAAGAAGCAACTGGTTACAAATGAGGGTGAGCGTGATAAGCTGCAGTCCGAAATGACTGATCTTACGAAGAGCAAGGAGGATGTGTCTCGGCAAGCCGACAGCTCCCCTGTGGCCACGTCGGCTCAAGTTTCGAGTCCTGCGCCATCAACTGCGAGCGGAAACAATCCCTTCTTCCGTAGGACGGCAAGTACTGACGTAATGGGTACCTTCACCTCGCCGCCTCCAGCCAAAACATTTGGCGGTAACAAGTCCTTCGACGACGTCTTTGGGCCAGCGTTCCCTCCTCCTGCGTCTACTAGCACGCCGCCGCCTGCCACATCCTTTAAGCCTCAGCACACAGGTGCGTCGACTGCCAGCTTGGGTTCGTTCTCGACACCTCCTGTTCCCACATCACCCACTGTTAGTCGTCAGGGTACCCTTACGGCGGAGCCTCCTGCTCCGCCTGAGTCCAGACAGATCAGCTCCAGCTTCCTGCCGTTTGCCGATGCTGCTGAATCTCTGAGCTCCTCCAGGGCGGTATCTCCCCCTGCTTCTCGTGCTGAAGGTGGCAAGACTCCCTCTGTGAGTGCGCTGCCTGGAGCTTTCCCTGTCGAGCCCATGACAACGGCACAGAGCACCGCATCGACCTCAACCGCCAGCAACCCTGAGAAGCAGGTTCAGGCTGATGCCATGCCAGAGACTGGTGCAGCGGCGCCGGACACATCGGCCGATTCTGACCCTTTCGCCGCGATGGATCAGAACAAGGCCAAGGCTGACTTTGATAATGCTTTTGCAAGCTTCGCGAGCGCACACAAGAGCTCAGACAAGTCTGGTGCTGACGGAGCCAAATCTTTTTCAGCATTCGATTCTGAATTCCCTCCCATTTCCGAACTCAACCGCGAGGATGACGAGTCGGACAGCGAAAGCGAGCGCGGCGGTTTCGACGACGACTTCGCCCCTGCCTCCCCTCAAGCCAAGAAGACCGAGGCATCTAAGGACGCCACGACACCTCCGCCTGCAGCTCCAGCTGTGGCACCAGCTCCCGCCGATGAGGCTCCTGCACCGGCTGAGCCCGCTACTGAGCCGTCTCCCACCTCACCGAAGCCAGCCACTGCGGAAGCCACTACAACTTCAGAAGCCCCGGTTACCGAAGGAAACTCCGCTGCTCCAGCTGCTCCCACGGTCCCAGCCGCCCAGCCTGCGCCCAAACCTCAGTCTTCTTTCGACGACCTTGATGACGACTTCGAAGGTCTCGAGGATGCGAAGGAAGGCTCCGCCGACGACGACTTCCAGACGATTTCTCGGTCTGGCCTCGACGATTTCAATCCCGTCTTCGACAGCAGCCCCCCTCCAAGTCAGGCCAAGACGGAATCGACGGCTTTCGGCCACGAGAGCAGCTATGACTTCGGAGCTGTATCTCCCAACCCTGCACCGGGCGGTGCGGCTTCCAAGACTGCTGCGCCAGATGCGCAAGACTGGGACGCTATCTTCGCCAGCCTTGACTCGCCCAGCGCCGCGAATGCAGACAAAGGTGCTGCTACTGATGCCCCGGCCGCCGCTCAGGATTCCCGACCTGCACCTGGCCGCGCCCTTACCAAGGACGGGGAGCATGATGACCCCATCTTGAAGAACCTGACCAGCATGGGCTACTCAAGAGAGGACTCATTGCTCGCTCTGGAGAAGTATGACTATAACTTAGAGAGGGTAAGCTAAGCGTTTTGTCTGCTTGGGATTGATTCACGTCTAACTTTGCCACAGGCTGCCAACTACCTTGCCAGTCAGTCATGAAGTTAGCCAGCACATGATTGAGAAGAACATAACAAAAAGCGCGACTGGATTTCTTATGGGAGGCAAAGTGGCATTAAGCCCATGTTAGCAAGCGTTTATTTTTTCGCTTGGCCTAGACGAGATACCTTCATGTTCAAGAGTCGTTCATCCTTACCCTTCAGCCAGGTAAAATGTGTCTTGTGTAGAAGACATTGGGCCTCGGCACTTTAATGTGTATGTAGGATATACATGTTTGATTCACAGCTAGCAATGTTTAGAGCTCTTTTGTCAGTTTTACTTTTGAGCAGGCCATATTGTTATGTGGTTAAGTATGAGTATGTTGTGATGTGCACATTTGGTTTGTGTGAATGTCAACACCTCTGAGACATTCAAAACGAATAAAGCCTTGCACTTTTGTCATGGAATCGGCATTATTGATAAGACCGTCGCGTATGAATCGACCTGAATATCAGCGCGCTTAAGCTGGACCACCTCTATCGTCCTTCATTGCTGCCCTTAGTGGAAAGCAGTTATTTTTCCCACTTGGATCCATTTCCTGCGTTCTGCGCCCAATATGAGAGCCCTAGTGTGTCACATTCTCTAGAAACACTATTCATCTCGAAGCGCGCACCTGCTGCATATGCTGCCTTTCTCTCCGGGTTTCTTCTTCCAGCAGAGATCCTTTATTTTTAGCAGATAGTGCTGATTGCCAACTTTGAGGTATCTCGGCAGATTTGAGACATTCAAAATCCTCAGCCAGCATATGAGGGGTCATCGTCGTCGTCACTATGTAGTTTCAGCCCACGCTGCCGTATTGGGGGGAGCTTTCCCCCCCCCCCAAAAAAAAAATCAAATCCACGCCGCCACCAGACGTGACCCGTTATACTCTCTCATCTCACTTTTCCCATCACTTGATTTTGCTCATGATCGTCTCCGGGCCCCTGGCGATATCGATTTGCGCCGCCCGCGCCTTGACGGCGTTGAGCATGCTCCGCTCAAAGTCGTCGCGCGAGCGCAGCACCGCCTCGACCCACGTCATCTGCAGATCCCAGTACGCGCTCTTGAAGCCCTCGTAGACGTCCGGCAGGGCCTCCTTCTCGCTCATGAGCAGTTGCAAAAAGTATTCGGTGACGCGCCAGGTGGACTTGACCGAGTTGCCGACCTCGGGGTTGGGCAGGGCGCCAAAGTACTCAAAGGCCGTCGAGATGTCGTTGAACAGCTTGTCCTGGAAGGGGTCCGTGCGGCGGAACTTTGCGCCCTTGTTGCGGACGGACGACAGGTAGCGGACGAGCAGCTCGTCGGCGAAGATCTCGGTGAAGATGTCGACGAGGGAGTGGTGGAGGACCTGGCTGTAGTCGTTGACGTACTCCTCGAAGGTGACGACCATCTGCTTCATGGCCGTGCTCGTGTACCACTTGGACGTGAAGAAGTCGGGCATGACGAGCTTGAAGTCGACGGAGAAGATGAGATGGACGAACTTGGTGATGCACCACGTGCTGAAGTCGACGTAGCCGTCCCTCAGCAGCTCGACCTCGACCTCGGCTCGTTCCATGTACGCGGGCGTCACGAGCGGTTCAAACTTTTGCTTGAAGTTGGACAGGTACGCCAATCTGCCTTCGTCCTCGTTGTCGTCGATGCAGGCAATCTGGTCGTTTGCCGTGGCCACGAGCCAGTCCTGCAACATCTGGAATCCTTCAAGCTCCGGGACCTTGCCGGTCTCGTACCTGAGGGCCTCCTCGTCGAGCATCTTTTGCCACGACTGCTGTCTGCCTCGTAATCGGAGGAACATGGCGTCGATGACACCCTCGAGAACATCCATTCGCTTCGAGTTGGCTGCCGCATCGATCTGCTCCCGCAGCATGCGCCACATGTCGACGAGGTTCTTGGTCCGGAAATAGCCATACTCGTCCTGATCCAAGTTGGAACCCTCGACGTTGCGCTCCGCAAAGTCTTTTTGCTCTGCGTTGAAAATCCGCTCGATCCACTCATCGAGGAACTTGATGATGAGCTGGCGGAAGTCGCGCACCAGCTCCGTTTCTCTTGAGTCGATGACATGGGGTGTCAGATCCTCCTGCTTGAACCCAAGCTTCTTCATCTTCTTGTAGTATTTCTCAGGCCAATTGACAATCTCTAACGTGTTGGCTGAACTGGAATCTGGGTCGTCGATCATGCCGACGAGGAAGTCATGCATCGTTTGGTGGTATATATCGCCGTACGTCTTGAGGACCTTCCACTTCTTTGGCATCAACGGAGTCATGCCCATTTTGACGGCGTTCAGATCGTTAAAGTACCATTTTAAGATCTTGTCTAGTGCCGAGGGATCGTCCAGGAACTCCCCTCGCGCCTCCGCAAATTGTCCCTCCACGCTGATCTTGATCGCTTGTGTGAACTTGTCCTTGTAACCTCGAACCTTTTTTGCACCGTCTGTGATGCTCTGGAACCTTGTTGCCATCTCCTTGTGATCCTTTAACGCTTCTTGGAGCGCCAGGACCCTCTGATCACTCTTTTCCTCTGCCTCGATAACAACAGCAAAACGCACCACGAGGCCGTTGTTGTCATTAACGACCAGATTGATCAGGTTTAGAGCCAGGATACCAATGTGCTCGTCGAACCAGTCAATCATGGTGTCGAGCCTCTGGAAGTAGTCCTCAAGGGTCGACTCTAAGCCCGGGTCCTCAGCCCTCTGAATCTGCTCCATCGCGTCGTCTCGGATGTTTCGCAGCTGCGTGAGCTCGTAGTGGATCGGCAGCAGGTTGGGCATGTTCTCCTTGTCGCCCTCGTCTTCGCTGAGCATACGCTCAACGATTTCCAGCCGCTCGTTGAAGGTCTCGAGGTTCTTCCGCATGGCCTCGACGGCGCCAAAGTTGCGGTGCGCCTGGGATACGAGGTTGATGCTGTTGAAGTCCTTGATCATGTTCTGCGACTCGGAGCACAGGCGGTCGATCTTGATCATCTCCTCCTTGATCTGCTGCACCGTCTTCTGGCCGTCCGTCAGACCCGTCATGCCCGACTGGGTCGTCTCGAGCTGCTCGCGCAGACCGCTTCGGAGCTGCGAGTCGACGGCGCCTTTCTTGCGGGAGAATTCTTGCTTCAGGCCGGCGATCTTGTCGAGGTCGTCGGGATGGCGGAGGAGCTCCGCGAGCTTCGGCACGGGCGCATCCATGGTGGGCTAGCTTGCTAGCTGACCAGCCTGCGGGTTCGATCGGGGGCTCGACTCGGTCGATCTTGCGGAGTAGAAGCGGATAGTGGTATGCTCGGGCCCGTGGATCGATTATCGTCCGTTCATAGTCGTCTTGAGAGCGAAGACTGGGCTTGGGGGTTGTCGCATTGCGCGCCGCGACTTGGGTTTCGTGTACGTGGATGATGGACTGGAACTCATATGTTGGAAGGGAGGGTACCTAGGTAGGCCAGGGGACGTGGGGCCGGTGCAGGACACTGCAGACGGGAACCGCTGAGGTAACCCAACACCGTCTAATTCGGTCTGTGCGCAGCAATCGTAGACATGTCAGTTTCCTGAGCGGAACTGAGATAAGCTAGGTTCCTATCAACTCTGGAGTAAGTGACTCTACCTACTCACCAACGAAAGAGTGATATGTTCTCCGTGCATGTGCCTAGTTTGAAAATAAGGTAGTTGATGCTTTTCAACACCTCGGACATTTCTCCGGAATTATCCCAGTCGTTAATGTGCCATTAAGTAGTCGCTAGTCAACACCAATTATCAAGATCAATGCACCGGACAGAAGGATTCGCTTGGTTGAAAAAGAAACAAACATGATTCGTTTGGTATCTCATCACAGTCTGCAACCCTCTATCTCGCATGCTGACTCTCAACGGACTCAAATGCCACCATATGGTATCCTCTAAATGCAACCAAATATCACAAACCTCATCTGCACCCTGATCTACTCCACCATGGTCTTCCCAATCTCACTCTGCCAGCCCTCAGCTCGCTCAAACCCGTTCGAGTGAGTCTGGTAGTCCATCAAAGCCTGGTAAACTTCAGCCTTGGAGCTGAGTACAAACGGCCCGTACTGCACAACCTCCTGGTCGAGCGGCGTGCCAGCAATGAGTACCAGCCGGGCGTCCTTATCTGCACCAGCTTCAACCTCAATGTTCACCACATCGCCGTCCTGCTCAAGGACAACATTGTGGAACTGATCCACGACACGTCTCTGGGCGCCCGTTCCAAAAATGCTCTGCCCCTCGAGCGTGTACGCAAAGGCGTTCCATCCCTTGGGCAAGGGCTGCGCGATGCTGCCGCCGGGCTTGATCTGGATGTCCAGGATCCAGACGGGCGTGTAGGCCAGGTCGCGCACGGAGTCAACGCCGTGGCTCTGGCCCGAGATGACCTTGACGTGGACCTTGCCGCCGTCGACATCGACCGTGGGGATCTCCTTAGCGCGAAGGTCACGGTACCGAGGCTCGCAGGCCTTAAGCTCCTTGGGCAGGTCGACCCAGAGCTGGAGGCCGACGTTGGCGCTGCCGTCCGGATTCTGCTTGGGCATCTCGGCGTGCATAATGCCGCGGCCCGCCGTCATGAACTGCAGGTCGCCCGTCTCGATGGTGCCCTTATTGCCGGCGAAGTCCTCATGGTCAACGCCGCCGTGGAGCAGGTAGGTGATTGTCTCCTGGCCCCTGTGGGGATGGTCGGGAAAGCCCGCTCCTGGGGAGATGCGGAAGTGATCTGTTGGCGAGCGTTAGCTACAATCGGTTCTTCCGTCCCATCATGAGCTCAGACGGGGGCGGGGGTTTCGTACCAAGCATGAGAAAAGGGGAGAAGTTTCGCAGTTGAGGCGTTCCGATGGAGCGGCGGACGCGGGCACCGGCGCCCTCGGCCTGCTCGACGGCCAGGAAGACCTTGCGGATCGCGCGGGGAATCGACATTTCGGTGGCGTACAGGTGATCGTCTCCTGGATGCTTGTATACTATTCTAGCTGTGTTGTTCCAGGCGCTGCTCGTCAAATTGAAGATGCTGTCTGTCGTTGCAACAGCGATATCCAATACTTGTTGCCTGAAGCGAATAACTGACGCAATTCCCACGATAATGGATAATAAAAGAGAGACGGACTTCATTGATGGGGGGGAGGGGATGATCGATTGGGGTAAGGAGTAGTAGTATTTATACGGTGGCTTCGGTTGTAACCTGATTCAAACGAGAAAGGATCGATATGGGCTTTCTCAAGTCTGAAAGCTCTATTGATTAATAACGTACGGATGTCGAATTTTACTTCTTTGGATTTCTTCAGACCTCTCCACTCAGGAAAGGCCCATGCAAGGCCACGGGCACGTTACCCGGCATCGTGAGGATGCTTGGTGCACTTTTCTGGTCAGCAAGCCAGGATTAGTCAATTTTACATCAGCAGTCGTCGAACCAGGCCCGCTCGGGCGGAACGCATAGGAATGGGTGTCGCTGATGGAGGTTCCGCCCCGCCCGATGACGCCGGAAACACTAGCTGCTCGTCGCTGACACACTCAGTGGTACTGATGGCGAACCTGTGGGAAGACCCAGGGATCAGTTGCCGTCTCCTTGTTTGCTCCTTGTTGATCTGATCTTGAGCCGGATTAAGTTGCTGAACCAGCGAAGCTACTCCAGAAAATGACCTGGAGTTTGGCTAGGAAAACACCCGACTCCACGATATTCTCCTTAATTCCTGAAGTGGTTAGTGAAGTATCCCATCAGAACCGTCCCACTTCTTCATCGCCACACATGGCCTGTGTCTCCTACGCTTTGCAACCTTTACCTCGGTCGACCCCCAATCATGTCTCTCCCTTCAAAAGCCGTGGCAATGCAAGAAGCATTGGTTGACCAATGCCATACACATAAGATAGTATTCGCGCTCGTCCTCAACAAAATCCGAGCGGGTGTCGAAGCTGGACTACGTCACATGCAACTGCCTTCGCAAGGCATCTCACATTGCTAGGAAACGCAAATATCTATTAATTTTGATTCCTGTCTCTTTGTCCCTATTCGACTCCGACACCAGTGAAATTTAGCTTTAAATCGAAGCTATGCGCCCACTCAAGTGGCGAGTGGTCGATGCTCCAACCAAGTTGATCGACATGGAGAAGCATTGAACGTCTTGGCGACACATCAAAAGCCGAAGGATATGTCCCGACGGGATGTCCCGACCGGAGCGGAGCGCGCCGATATCTCACCTCGTACACTTCCAAGTGGAACAAACATATGAAAACGAACCGAATCAATAAAAAAAGGCCCTTTATCCGAGGTATAAATTCCGTTCCTTGCTGTATGTCGCTGTAGCGTTTGCCATCATGACTGCGGTCTGAACCCAAGGATAGTCCAGGTATGCCGCGAGGGAAGGGTATATGAAATGGAGGGTGATAAAATAGCCGACTGCATGTCTACGGCCATACGCAAAAAAGCCGAGATCAGAGTGGCGGGGCGGCTTAGTTATTGGCCTTCTCGTTCACGACCTCCTTTGCCTCCTCCTTCTTGTAACGAATGACATCTCCGATGTAGATGAAGAGCTCGTTAGTGGTGATGAGGCTGGTGCTGACGAGGGCCTTGCTGTAGGTGACGATGTTCTCGCCGCCAATCTTCTTCTTCTCCTGGGAGAACGTCTTGAGGACGTGGTCCTTGGCCTCGAAGCCGGTGCGGAAGGGCAGGGCGATGATGCCCTTGGCGCCGGCGACAAGCTCGTCGGTGGGCTTCTTGATGACGGGAACATGCTCCTCGACCCTGGTCAAGGTCTGGTCACCAATGCTGTCGGCCTTCTCAGCATAAGGGCGGATGATAGACCAAGGGCGGGCGAGGTAAGGGAGGAGAGGGGCGGCGAAAGTCTGGTAAACATTGTCTCCGATAGCAATGGACTTCTTGCCGTACGGATTGTTCCTGAAGGCGACGACGCCGTCGTGGATCACGGGTAAATCCAGGAGGTGCTGTTTGCGAAGGTCAGTCATAAATGTAGCTGATAGTCGCAGGTATCACGGGGGACTTCTACCTGGGCGGTAGCCGAGCTGACGGCTGGGAGGTCACCGTTGACTTGGGCCATTTTGGGCATTGGGTAGGATGCGGTTGGTGTTGTAGGTGGGGAGAGATGTTGGAAAGATGAAGAGCCGATACTCGCAAAGAATAGTACCAGCTAGGTATGAGGTGAGGTTGAGTGAGGCTCGTGAGCTAAATCTCGTGACAGAGTAATCGAAGCGTCAGGTCAGGATGAGATGTAAGCGGGCAATTCTTTGCTTGTAGATGGCAGAGAGAGGAGTAGAGGGCAGAAAAGATGCTTTCGACTTGACGAGAAGGTTGGAAAAAGGAAGGGATGTGTAGAAGGTTTTGGAGTTGGGAAAGGGGGAAGGGGGAGAAAGGGATTATGGGAGGGAGTAGGTAAAGAAAGCTAAAGGGAGAGAGTCGAGCACGAAGCAGGTGTAGGTGGAACGAAGACGAGCTTGTTCAATGGACGCAAAGGGGTGGTGACGAGGTTGACGCCACAGACGGGCATGGACAGAAATGAAAGTATTTATCTACCTCATTTTTTTGTATATGGCCTGAACCCCTTAGGACCTAAGGGCTCTTGGGGGAAGCAGGCTAGAGCTACCTTAGAGCTAGAGCGAAAACCGATTAACATGTGCTTTTCGTCCCTTCGACCCCATCTTGTCGCGATGGAGTCCACTGCTGTCGAATGGGAAGGAAAAGGGACCAAGGAGACGCGCAGGAATGCCCATGGTGGCGGGGACCGGGGTCAGGTATTCGTACCTAAGAGGTACCTTCACACAGTCAAATCCGTGACCAGAGTGCATCACTTTACACCCACGAGATACTTGTGAAACTGCGTACTTACCTCACCTCTAAATCACCTAACTGATCCTGCATACCAGCGGGAAATGGCCACTCCTCCTGGTGGAAGAGCTTGCTTCCCTTTGCTGTTTGGGGGGGGGGGGGGGGGGGGGGGGGGGGGGGGGGGGGGGGGGGGGGGGGGGGGGGGGGGGGGGGGGGGGGGGGGGGGGGGGGGGGGG